>PYAF01000798.1:172939-218261 GCA_007407185.1 Glycine tomentella
ATTCACTAACTTAATTAGCCACACGTTATGAATTGAAGGAATAAACTTTAACTCTTTCACTTTTTAATAGAACAATTTATTAACTTAATTCTTTATGTAACAAAAATGATACGGTAAAGATTTATTTGGCATTAATTTGGTCTTTCGAATTCTTTGATATCAAATATTTTTTTATGAATATCAATAAATTCATAAATATTAGAAATATATACAAAAATGATCATTTTTAATCTTTAAAAAACTTATTTAACATTATAAATCTTTTAATGATTACTATTATAAGAATATACTTTAAATGATTGACATAAAAAATAAAATAAAATAAAACTAGCTACACATGCAACACACGGATATAAAATTTAATTAGTGTTTATGGCTGTGTATTGTGACACACGAATAGCAAGCTATATAATTTTAGAGGGTTCATACGGTATTTAGACATACTATGTAGGGTTTTATTTTCAATACTCCCCTAAATAAGTTAATTATATAACATTAATTCCCCATGATTAGTTATCTCTCTCTCTCTCTCTCTCTCTCTATATATATATATATATATAATTTTTTATCATATAAAATAACAACACATGTATGTTTATGGCCAGGAAAGTATATGATGTTCTTGAATCATGTAATTGTTCCTATTTGATAGTAGATCCATACTTATATATTATACAATATAGACTTACCTTCTACAGTAACGTACTGAAGTAAAAATGATTAATTCAAAATTATGCACCCAGCTGCTCCTATACTTCGAGTAAAAATCTTCGTGCATAAATTAATATCCATGACCAATCATACACACTACCTTCTAAATAAATGTTTCTTGTCTTTATATCTTAGCATGCAGATGTCAAATAAATTGGAGAATTCTCGTGATGAAGAAGAAAAGAGTAAAAAGCAATGGAATAGCTTCTGCATTACATGAAGTATATGCAGAAGCTAGAGAAGCCAAAGAAAAATTTCCTGAACATCCAAGCTGAACGTGAAAGCTATGATTCTCAGATTGAAAACTTAAAGTTAGTCTTAAAAGCTACTAATGAAAAATATGAGTCCATGCTTGATGAGGCACGACATGAGATTGATGTTCTTGTATGTAGTATTGAAAATTCTAAGAGTACTGGCCGAGTGGGAGCATAGAGAGATTCAACCAGTCAGCTGCATAAAGAAAAATGAAGAAGAGAAGGTGTCCCTGGAAAAATAAATAAAAAGATTGCTTTATTTACTTAAAGAAACTGAGGAAGAAGCTAATGCCAACAGGGAGGAAGAAGATCAGTTGAAGGAAAATCTGAAGGAAGTTGAGGCTGAGGCAATCCAACTGCAGGAAGCTCTTAAAGAAACAACACCTGAGAACATGGAATTGAAGGAGAATTTATTGGATAAAGAAAATGAGTTGCAAAGTATGTTTCAAGAAAACAAAAAACTCCGAAGTAGAGAAGCTGAATCTATTAAGAAGTTGGAGGAGTTATCTAAGTTGCTGGAAGAAGCTACAACCAGAAACCACACTGAGGAAAATGGGGATCTTACTGAGAATCAGAAGGACTATGAATTGCTTCCTAAGTAGTTGAATTTTCTGAAGAGAATGGACATGTAGGAGAGGACATTTCAAAGGTAGAGCTTTCAGTGAATCAAGAGGAACTCAAACAAAACAACATGCAGGAAGATAGCATTTTGTCCTTTTGTCCAACGACAAGGCTGAAAAAATTCAATCTCCCAAACATGAGGAAGTGAGTGGAAAACTGAAGGAAGATGAGACCAAAGAAAAGGACGATTCAATAGAAATGGAATATAAAATGTGGGAGAGCTGCATGATAGAGAAAAACGAGTTCTCGCTAGAGAGAGAAGCAGAGCCTGAATCATTTGAAGAGGAAGTTAACTCATCCAAATATTCACATTATTCAGCACAACTCATAAACATACTACAAAGGGCATTCACAATACTTCATCAAAATATTCAGGTTATTCATCACCAAACACAAAAATTAACAGTAAAATAAAGTAAAAAATAATGAAAAATAAGAAAATGAAACATTATCTTTCATAATTTATTATGCATTGAACAGAAAGTGTGGGCAAGGGTAATGAAAATGAAAACGACAGTGAAAAGCGACTATCTTATGATTTGAAAGCAAACAAAATCGGAAGCAGGACGAACAGCGATTGGATGAAGGTGAAACCAAAAATGGCTTTGTTTTCTCTCCTTTGACCTGCACAAAACACACAGAGTGAGCACGGCAGTGTGAAGGATCAAACAAAATTGGAGTTAAAAAAATTACGAACCAGTGCACTCAACAGCGTGGGCATGACAGTGAGGGCTCAACGACGGCAATGCGACAATGTGGGTGACAGGGGCCTTGTGCGATGCCGGCGTGGGTGGTGGACTGAGTGTGACAGCGGCGTGGGGTCTTGACAAACAAAGAATGCAAGGTGACTGAGGGTCTGGCTAGGGTTGGGGTCGTTTTTTGGGGGAAATTTTAATTTCCGACGGATAGATATTCCATTGGAAAAAATCTGTCGGTATTATTTAAATTTTTGATAAAATTACATCGGTTGGTAAAAATCCGTCACTAATTTATACTTTTTGAGGGAAAAAATGTTTGTCGGTATTTCAGACATTACCGACGGAATATAAGCTTTCGGTAAATTTCGTCGATAATTTCAATATTTTTGACAGATTATTTTCCGTGGAAAATAACATTTTTTCTTGTAGTAACACGAACATAAAATCATAACAAATTAACAATAGCCAGCATCCCATTAGCCCCAAAACCATCATAGGTATTGGAAATAGCTACATCATGCAAATATTAAAACATCATCAATCATGGCATTTTAGAAAGTAACATAAATAATTAAGTGATGAATCATACTATACTCTAACTCCATCTCCAAGTGAAGCATCTAATCAGACTCAATATAGAGTTGTTTTCATCAAATGGTTGGATTGGGCCAAGTTTTAAAAAATATATAAAATGTAATAGTCAATATGAAGATAAAAAATTAGACAAAAACAATTAAACAACAATAAAAATTTATAATACAACAAAAAATACCTATTTCAATTCTTTCAATGTCGTCCACGAGCTCTTCAATGTCTGTTGATCATGGGGAGGATCGACATCAATTTTGTGTATAATTCTTGTTTATCATATTAACAAATACTGAGGTTGCTTAATGCTTATTGTCATTTTCTTTATTACGTTTTCAATTTATTGATGTTTATGTTCTTGATCAGTTTTTTGGTAGGAAACAAAATTTGCATTTGACTATTTGAGTATAAAATAACAAAATAGTTAGTAGTGTAGGGCCTTGCTTTTCTTTTTTTCACACTTCACAGTATGTATATGGTTACTATAGTAATAGATAAAAAAAATGAGTTATAAAAAACTATTAGTCTGATTGAGATTTGAGTATAAAAAACTATCTATATGCTTACCTATTTTGTATTTCTATTGGTATAGCCATTGAACCATATAAATAGTTATGCTTGTTTAGTTATCTCACTAAAAAATAAACTGAGAGACCAAAAATTCTATTTAAACTATTTGTTAATAACTAATATTATACTAGTCTAAGTAAAATTGAATTCAGCTCTCTTAAGTTGGTATCAAATTCAAATATTGTACATAGAAAAAAAAGACGATCCTATGAAAATTAGTCTTCCACAAAAATTAGTAAATATTTTCCTCTTGCTGCATAATACAAAATATATTTGTTGATATTTAAAAAATATTTTTTATTAAGATAATTGTATACCATGACTCAAATTTAATCATTATTCCAATAAAGGTTTACACAAGTGATAGTAATTTGTGTCACTTAACCAAATATTCTAGATTTCGACAAAGATAATTGTATGATGGATGATTTTTTATTTCTTCATTCAATGTTATCTATCAATATTTTCCCAAAAAATACTATATAGATGGTTGATTTTGAATTTTATATTCTTTTTCATAGAAACAAGAAGGAAACTTGATAGAAAACAAATCTAGATATCCCCTAATTCAAATCTAAACACAGAGTAGTTATTACTTAGCACCTTCACAGTTTGGCAGTCTCTCACTGCTTCTCTTTCTCTCTATTTAGTAAACAAATTCTCAATACTAAAATAAAAAATATAACTATCAGTCTAGCACTAGCAGATTCAAATTCAATATTATTACCCAAAAACGCAGTGGTGGCTCACAATAATCAAATTTAACTAGTAGATTCAACTTCAAATTTAACTAGGATTCATTGAAAACTACATAATACCGAGACTTTTGAGAAAGGTGGCTCTGGGTCTGGCTCATGGTGGCTCTGGCTCACGATTGTGAGAAAAATCAAGATTTCCGAGACCAAGAGTGGTGGCTTTGGCTCACAATGGCTTAGGTTGAGATTTGCAAGAGAGGCCAAGACCGACACTTGCAAGAGTGGTGGCTCACGACGAACTGGTGGTTGCGAGAGTGGTGGCTATTCACAAAAGAGTGAGAGACGGAGACGTCGGAGAGAGCAGAGTTGAGGCAATCAAGAGAACCAGAGAGATGGTGAGAGCATAATTTGAAAGAGTGAAGAGAAGTATGGTGTCGCTACGCGAAGAGAAGACGAGAGTGAGTGAGTAGAGGTGGCCGCTGCGCGAATAGAAGATGAGAGTGAATGAGTAGTGTGACACTCTGACTCATGGAATTTAGGTTTAGTGATTTGGTTTTCTACATAAATTTTGGAGATGTGCTAAATACACTATATCCATTTCTTATACATGTGAATTTTTTTTTAAAGGCCAAAACTTCCCTCAATTGCTTTATTGCATGGGTTGCTTCTCTCCTGCTCACTTCTTTTGGTTTGTTGTTGCTCATTGATCACTGGATCGTGTTGTGGTTGTGCATTGGAGGTGTTGCGGTTGGAGGAGGTAGTTGGGGGTGGTAGTAGCGGCGTTCACCGATGGCAGTCGTCGGAGAGGCCATCGTAGGGGTGGTCAATGCGAGGTAAGAAGCAGTTTTTTCTGATATACGGATTATGTAATCCGAATGGATGATACGGATTACAAAATCCGTAAGTGCAAAGTGATGTATTAGTCTTACCGATTAGCCAATTCGTAAGCTTCATACGGATTACCTAATATGTATGAAGCATACGGATTACCTAATTCGTATGAAGCATACAGATTGACTAATCCGTATAGTTCATAAATTATTCTTAAAAAATTTAAATTTAATTTTAGAAAGAATTTTGTTGTTTATAAGTTAAAAGAAAAATTTTGGTTGTTTTTAATGTGTATGAATCTGTATGTTTTTGAAAATGAAATAATATTAATTTTATTTATTAAGATGGACAACGACAAGTGAATATATGACAATATTATGTCTAAAGAAATTAATATGAAGGAAGATATTGGAGACGAAGCTAATGCATTTGAAAATGTTAATTGTTCAGTTGATTGTTCGGCAGCCTTCAATAAGTCAGAGGTATATATTTGTAGTTAAAGTTGTTAAATGAATAAGTTAAAGTATAAAAATGTTAATAAAAGTTAAATGCTCCATTTTTGTAGGTGTTCCTTTCCCACGATGATATTGAAATGGGCTCGTAGTGTTGTATATGATAGTGGTTTTGTAGCTGTCATAATGAGAAGTGACATGGCAAATGGAAAGCTAGGAACAACATCATATGTTTTAATTGGTTGTCAAAGGAGTGAAAAGCATAGATCATTCAAAAAAGGTTTTGTACCAACAACTTTGAAGCAACTATACAATGCAAGAGATGCATACCACATGCAGATAAGAGGTAATAATACTGAAATGCAATAGTTAATGAAACTTCTTGAACGCGACATGTATATTCATTGGCATAGAATGAAAGAAGATAATGTGATATGTGATTTATTTTGGACACATCCAGATGCATGAAATTAAGCAATGCATATCATATGGTCTTCTTGATGGACAGTACATACAAAACAAACAGGTACAAACTTCCTTTACTTGACATTATTGGTGTGACACCTACTGGGATGATATTTTCTGTTGCATTTGCCTATTTAGAGGCGGAACGTATAAATAATCTTGTGTGGGCCCTTGAATGCTTTAAAGGGATTTTTCTTAAAAGTGAATTTTTCCCAGGCGTCATTGTTACCAATAGAGATTAAGCATTGATGAGTGCTGTGAAAACTATTTTTCCAATGTCAACCAACTTATTGTGTCGGTTTCACATTGACAAGAATGTGAAGGAAAAATGTAAAACTTATATACGCCAAAGTTTGGCATGGGACCATGTCATGGAAGCCTATGGGACTCTTACTGATTGTGGTACTGAGAAATCTTACGATGATTGTCTAATGAAGTTTGAAGTTGCTTGTTCACCATGGTCTACATTTGTTGATTATGTGAAAGAAACATGGTTGGATCCTCATAAGGAAATTTGTAACCACATGGACAAATAAAGTAATGCATCTTGGCCACACAACAACTAACAGGTAACAAAATCTTTAAAGTTGGTGACATTGTGATTTGTTGAACATTTTGTATTTTAAATTATTAACATGTTGTCATTAAATGCAGAGTTGAGTATGCTCATTGGACTTTAAAGAGACTTTTACAGAATAGTGTTGGAGATCTATGTAGTGTTTGGGATACCATGAACAACATGATCACCTTGCAACATACTGAAATAAAGACATCATTAGAAAGAAGCACCCATGTCATAGGACATGTATTCAAAGTTAAATTGTACAACAGACTTATCGGCATGGTGTTGAGATATGCGTTAAACCAGATTATTGCTGAGTTTGAGCGAGTTCATTATGCAGGCAAAAACCCATCTCGTTGTGGATGTGTGATAAGAACTACCCATGGTCTCCATTGTGCATGTGAGCTAGCTAAGGTTGTTGTTGGCAGCGTACCACTTTCAAGCATTCATATATTTTGACTAAGATTACATTTTTCAGACCAAGGTTTAGATGACATGGAAATTCACATAACTGACGAGATGGAGGCAATCTCCAACTATTTTCATGAGCTTGATTTGTGTGGCAAAATGACGCTAAAGACTAAGCTTAAGGAATTTGTTTTTCTTGATCAAACATCGATGAATCCTCCCCCTACAAAAGGTGCTCCAAATAATAAACACACAAAGCATGAAATTTCAACCAAACGGATCCTTCTTACTTTGAGTATGTTGATGAATTACATTCTGTGCAAAGTAGTTGCACAACAAAAAAAAGGTTTGCTTCATCATCTAATCAACCACTGAAGAACAAATACATTCCTATGCTGGATCAATTTCATCCTTTTATGCACAAGTTCATTGTTAACGTCACTGATGTTAAAGCTGATGGTAATTGTGGATATCGTCTAATTGTTGTCGTACTAGGTTATGGTGAAGATTCTTGGCCTTTGGTCCTCAACCATTTGCTGAAAGAACTTTCACAATGGTCTGATCAGTATATAGCCTTGTTTTGTGGGTTTGATAGGTTTGATCAGTTAAAGCGGTCCCTCCTTGGTGATGGATTAGCAAAGGTAAGACGTTACCTAAATTTATGTATATTTTCTCTTGTCAAATATAGATTACAACACTGATAAAAGTTGATTGTATAGGTAACAACAGATAAGTGGATGGATATTACCGACATGGGGCATGTCATTGCTTCCAGGTATAATGTCATTGTCGTTTCGCTTTCTATCAAACAAAGTATGATGTTTTCTCCTCTGAGAAGCCAATCGCCTGAAGATCCTGGTATTCATCGCATTGTTTGTATTGGTCATGTCTTTGGTAACCATTTTTTGCAGGTACAACGTTCAGCCTTTCTTTGATGCATTTGACTCAGTGTGATTTGCTAAAGTTTAATTTATCGTGACAACGTAATTGAAACAGGTTCAACTAACAGATGATTCTCCTATCCCGTCTCTTGCATTTTTGTGGTTTACGCACTGTTTCAGTGAAGCAAAACAATGGTCGACTCATTATGTTGATAGAATGAGGCTGTATTCAAAATCCATGGATTTACGCACTGGATATGTAGATTTAAGATAGTAAATTATAGACATTGTCCGTCATTGGTGGGTTTGTAATTGCAACTTAAAATTGTACCATTATCAGTAAAGTCACAAACGAGAGATTACTAATTGCAAGTTACATTTGTCTTCTTTGAGTTAAAACCCTGTATATGTTAATGCTTAGCCAAAATTTGTAAAAATGCAAGCAAATGATATTTTTCCCAAAATGAAAGGATAAAATTAACATAACCTAAATAGTTAAAAAAACTAGTGTACCAAAATGTGTATCACTGAAGACAATAACTTAAAATAAAGATTACAACACAATTATAAAGCGAATTCTAAATTGCTATCTGACGAGTCGTCAATGTTTGCCACGAACCCATCTCCTAACTGTCTCCCTCAACCTGCTGGATCGCATAAAGATGTTTCCATGCTCAGTGACACTACGTGCTAATTCCAACTAGTGTTGTGTAGATGAGTACACATCTGTGCCAGGGGTAACTTGTCGCGTGTCGATCATGTGTTGCAACCCGTCTGCTATCCTTTGGCCCATACCCTGAAGCAATCATACAATTTAGCAGAATGACAATGAATTGTTATTGTTTAATGCCTTCAAATAACTTTAAAAACAACGCATTCAAATGTTTACCATTGCATGTGGAGGCATGTCACTAACATTAGAAGCATCCGCAACTACATCACCCACACCTGGTCTATCATCCTCTTGCACAGAATCGGGATCCTGTAAAGTAGTTGTCACTCACATAGGATGTTGACTTGGCTCCCCATCCTCTGCCAGTAACATAAATGGATGAGATATACAGTAGAACCAATCCATATACCCACGAGCACACTGGCTGGGGAAAATCACTAAGTCACCTGTGTCTACAGTGTAGTCAGAGAAATGGGTCCATCAGTCATCAACCTGGTCTGCGGAGGGAGACTCAGTGGGGTGAAGCTGTGGGATTTGCTGAACAAACCCATATTGCCTAATCACCCGCTTTCGTAAGTGTCTGACCATGTACGGACCCCATCTAAGGTAGCCTGAAAATAAAGATATAATCTCAAACTCCCGGTGGTCACGGTGAGCCAGGTATGGCGTCCAACAAATATCATCAAGCGTCAACCTATCTAAATGCCTACGATAGGTCGAAACTAGTAATGCCTTCGCAGTTTTCCATCAACAGGCACGTGGAAACCTCTCATCGTACTGCAGACCTGGCATGACACTTCCAATGGTCGAAAAATGTTCATAGATCCAGCACTGCATTATAAAATTATGAAATTGCAAATTAACAAATTCATGAGCTCATTGTGTTAAGAAAAACATTATTTCAAGTATAAATACACTATACATAAACAACTTAAATGATCTAATGTAAATACTTGTAACAAAGAAATATATCCGGCAAGTTGTTTCTCTTGATGCTTACAAGCATAGTTCAAATTCTCATACAAATGGACTAGAGCAGTTGTACCCCAACAATATCTCGTCGATTGTTCGAGGTTGCGAAATGCTTCCAAGAATACGACACTAATGTACAACCTACAAGGTGCAGGAGATATGCTCTGGCTGCAAGAACCCACTGCCTAGCCTCACACTTCACAGCATATAATTCTCGAAGCCAGGATAGCCGAACATATGCATCGTGGCATTGTTCGGTCTCAGATTCAGCGTCATCAACGGTCACATCCAACAACTTAACCAATAAGGTAATTGCCTCCCCCACATCAATTGCATCATACGTCTGGAACACTCCCATTATTGACAGATGCAATAAGGATGCAACATCATCCAAAGTAATGCTGACCTCTCCGATGGGTAGATGGAAGCTGCTGGTCTCTATGTGCCATCTCTCGACAAACGCAGATAACAATCCTCAGTCTCCGGTCTCCACGGAACATGATATCAATGGGCTTAACCCAGTAGCAACCACTAACCCTTCAATCTCAGGTGCTGGCTTCCCAAATTTTGCTACTTTACGTCCGTGAGAAGCCAATTTTAACTCGACACGTTCCTGGAAAAAGTTATATCAGTAACAAACATTACATTCACAAATATATGTCAACTTTCATGGACTTTACACATGAATACCTCTCCAGCCCACACTCTATAAGCCACATGGTGAACGTAGTCAGTTAGAACGGAAGTATCTTCTGGGCCACTAGGGAAAGACTCTAACTCGATCCCAGCATCCTGTGACAGTGGAACATGGTCATCATGTTCTTCCTGACCAACAACATCGTCAACAACAGTCTCAACAGCCCATTGTCTTCTAGGAGATGCGGTGGACCTACGGTGTTGACCTGCTTGGTCTTCATTACCCGCAACCTGTGTCCCAGACACTCGATCTCCAACTCTCCCTAATGCTCGATGCATACCTCTGGTTTTTGCCATTATCTATTGCATTTCTTAATCAGATTAGTCATGCAATTATCAGTTTTAGATGCTACTAATGAATCTCCACATATTTGATTCAATGCATTGAATTTTGAAATTTTCCAATCTACCTTATCGCATGAAATCTTTGTATATATACTTTCTAAGCAACAAAAAGACATGGAAATAAAATCGTAGCATATCAAGCAATATTCAGAAAGCTAGTTGAAAGAACAAATTAACTAGTTGCATTCTCTTGCAAACAAATCAAGATAACTCCATAATTTTGCAGGAATTTGCATATGCAAAACATACAAATGAACAAACTTAAACTACATTAGTTCATAAATATATAAATTAATTGTGGCATGCTTAAGATAAGAGGATTCAAGGTTTTTCTTCTTTTTTTTTCTACTTACCTTCATGATGCTACAATGCTAGAGAAAGTTGTGTTGTGTCAAGAGTTGTTCAATGTTTAGATAGAGAGAATAAGGATATGGGGTATGGGGTATAAATAAGAGAATATCAAAGCTACACATGCTACTTACCTTCAAAACATACAAATGAACAAACTTAAACTACATTAGTTCATGATGCTACAATGCTAGAGAAAATAAGGATATGGGAGTATAAATAAGGGAACTTTGACTTTTGATCACCTTTTCCAAAACATCTTGAAAGAGGTAAAAGGTTACTTTCATAATTCATAATTTCACATTACTTCATTTTGGTCACATTTTCATGAAAACTTTTATGGACAACAAAACATAGATACACTTCTTTATGTGTTGGTCTCCACATATGTAACACCCCGTGTGCACCTGGTGTATTAACATTATTATAATATTAGAATAGTACAAAATTATAAATTGATGAATATAGCTCTCGAAACAAACGAAAAGGAAACGAAAAACAGACCGCGGAAGCATATATGGATCGCATTTCTTGATACATAAACATAAATCGAATTCCATTTACAACTATCCCTTATTGATCCAGATAACAAAAGACAAGGCAGATATCAACCATATCTAGATAGATATGACAGGAGACAGAAACTACCTCGCTCAGTATGGTATACACCACAGGGAGCCTTAAAGTTCTCAGACTCTAGCCCAACGAGCTCCCAAAGCTCAACTCTGATGTGCTTCTCACCATGAGATCCATCAGCACCGCTCTAAGCTATACCTGCAACATAAACCCCACACGGGGTGAGATAAAAATCTCAGTAAACTCAGGGTTTTTGGAGGTCTTTCCTCCCCCTGGTTCACTTCCAAATGTACAATATCACACTTTGGCCTAACAATAGCCATCTCATCACATACTACCTATACTATGTATAATGCACGCCTAACCAGGTCGGTGCACTCATCATAAGCACTGAGAGATCATCTGTTTATTGCAGAAACTCTCTCAGCTCCATGAGCATAATGCTCACACCATCATCGCTATAACACCTCATGTCTACTGAGAGAACACCTCTCCAGTGGATAGGTTCTCTTTAACTTGTCCAATGCCTGGGGATGATCATCTGACAGGTACCTTATCTTAGGACTTACTGCCTTTGCCTAAGAAACTCATCCGACAGGTACAAATCCCCAGAGTCTCACTGAACCCTATTCAACACCTGAGGAGGATCATCCAATGAAGGGCTCTCCACTCACTCAGGATGTCTACCAATACTCTGCCTGGGGAGGATCATCCATTTAAGGGCTCTCCACTCAACTCAGGACATTGGTCCAATGTCTGAGGAAGATCATCTACTAAAAGGTACATTTCCTCAAGACATGCCCTCTCATTGCCTGAGGAAGATCATCTACTGAAAGGCACATTTCCTCAGGGCTTTTCCTTGAGTACCTGAGTAAGATCATCTACTGAAAGGCGCATTTACTCAGGACTCTACCTATCAATGCCTGAGGAAGATCATCTAATTAAAGGCACATTTCCTCAGGACTTGCCGCCCAATACAGATCATCCAATGAAGGGCACATTCTCTCAGGGATTACATGGACGCCTATGGATTATCCCAAGGAAGATCATCCAATGAAGGGCACATTCCCAAGGGGTCCATAGTCCCTTATTCTCTGGCCAGAGAATTCTTACCTAATCACATAATCAATATAAAGCATGGCACTCTCACAGTGTCGATCTAACATCAATACCAACATGCCATCATGGCATTTTCCTCAATATAACAGCAACACACAACATCAGTGCAAAGCGTAACACTATTACAGTGTTAGCTTATCATCTATCACAGAACACAATCATAGTGTTCATCAATCATCTAGCACAGTCAATATCAAACTCATTATACCTAGCATCTAACAACGGTTCTCAACTGTTGAAATGAAAGAAAACATAATTCATTTCCATAACCTCTCAGTCATCTAGCCTAGGGTTATCAGGCTAACCACTTCATAGGTAGCTCATAGATCCTAAGCAGGATCTATCTCAGCCTGACTATAACCTCAGAGTCTTTCTAAGACTCTATATTAGTCAATTCATTGTTCTATAAGTTCATAAACCAGCAGTTATCAAACATGGCCAAACCATACATATTAATGCATATTCACCGTTTATTTGGCCTCATGAACAATTCATATAAAGGCACTTAGGTTCATACCTATCCCAGTACCTTCCTTTTACTTCGACCTTCTTCCTACTCAAACCAATCTCAGGTTTTAAACCAACTTCATCAGAATTTCAATTTAAAGGTTCTATATTCCTCAGAACACCTTCCTGATCATAATCTTCTAAAGAACTAAGCCTAATTCCAGCCCTAACACAAATAGGTTACTATTCACCCCATTACCCATTTCACAAATTAAACGGTGAAAGCTGAGTTTCTTACCTCAAAACTGATGAAGAAGGCCGGAGAATCCCTTCTCCCAGCTCTGGCATCCAAGAATTGCTTTCTTCTCCCCTCAGAACTCAGCTCTCAGAGGTTCCTCAGGAAATGGGGTTTTCTCTCAAATCTCAGGCTGGAATTTGGTTCACACAAGGTTCTATTCATGTTTAGTGGTGATTAGGAGGTGTTTAGGTGAGGTATATTGAAGTTATGGAGCTTCCCAAGCTCATCCATGGCTGCCTGGGTTAGAGGAAGAAGAGGAATAGTGATTTTTCCCCAAAAATCGCGTGAAATGGCCTTTTATACTTGGCCTGACCGACATGCCACGCCAATCGCGCCACTTTGGCGCTGATGGCGCCAAAATCCAGTGTATCTAGCACCCTTGGCGTCACTTTGGCGCTCCTGGCGCCAATTTCCAGCATCTGTGGCGCTCCTGGCGCCAGACTCCATCCGTCGCTAATTCTGTCGCTAATTCTGCCGCTAAATCCATCACTAAGTCTTTTGCGACATAATTTTATAAATTTAAATTTTATTTCTTTTTATTCCTTTTATGAAAAGCCTAGGTTATTATAACGTAGATCAAAATTGAAGTTTCACCTTACAAATCCATAAATACATATATCTTTATGACGCATATTACTAACATAAAACTTCAATTTTGATAAGAGAACAACATATGCACATCATGCCATAAATGATATTATTAGGTCAAACCAATGTTCCAAAGTCTCAAACCATAATTGTATAGTCATTCACCATTGTAATTTATATATATATATATATATATGTATTAATATATAAAATTTAATCATTTAATCAAATTTAGAATAATTTAAAATGTGACCATACAGATTGGATGATTCATACGGATTGGGTAATCCGTATGGTTCGTACAGATTACCTAATCTGTATGACCCATATGGATTACCCAGTCCGTATGGTTATAGACATAGCAGCACCCACCTCGAAGGCGCGACCGCTGCTCCAACCTTGCCCACCACCAGTGCCACCCATCCAAAAATACAACGAATGTCTACAGAGCACAACCACCACCATCCAGCAACAATAGAAGACAATAATGGTGCAGGCTAACAAGAAGAAGAAGATGAATGTGCTGTTGGTGTGGTTCACGCGTGAGGAAGAAGAAGGATGTTGTGCTGTTGTACGGTCACTCAAATTTTAAATTAAAAAACCTAATTAAAAGGGCATTATGGGAATTCCACTGTGCCCATATGGTGTATAAGAAATTTATGTAGTGTATAAAGTTGACCCCTAAATTTTGGTTTTGTTCGGTTTGGGTCAGTTCCAATGTCCCAAACCGAAAACTAAACCAAATCGCTTAGTAAATCAAAAATCAAAAAAATTCAAAGACATTTTGATTTTGATCGGTTATCGATTTTATGGATCACTTTTCAGTTATTTTGTTGGATTGGTTTGGTTATGAACACTCCTAATCTTGGTTACTATATTTAGTCTTGTGTTATTAGTTTTTGTTGTACTATTAGTACTAATAATATACATGTATATGGTGAACTGTTCATATTATTGAATGGTTATTATGATATTATTGTCATAGTAATGTTGTGGTGAGATGCTAAAAATTATTATTGTGTCAAAGTTTATGCACATGTTTTAGCTATAAATTTATGTATGTGCAAGGATTCTTGACATGAGATTGTTTTCTAATTTTGTTTATGGAATGATAAAATACTAAGAGTGTAACTATGGGATTTGAAGTTATAAAATTGACTTGTCATGACATTTGATATATTCAGTATGAGATGTGAATACAATATGTCATGGTATATGCATTTGTTGCAAAAACATTATGAGAACCTAATCCTTGCGGGATAAGAATCTCCAACGGGCTTTGAAAATAAATCATGTGCATATTATTTGTGAATCATACATCATGTTATGCATATGTGTTTTTTAAAGTGAAAGATGTTTATGAACCTAACCGATGGTGTCATGAATGAGTTGACCTATGACTCTGACCTTGGGGGCGCAATAGTTTGGAATCTCCTTTATGCTCATACTGATCACATGAGTTGGAATATCCTTGCAAGGCTAGAACACCATAACATGCTACCGACAATGTCATCTCGGTGAAAGTGATAGTGTCAGGTTGCCCATTATGTGGCAATTCGTCGATTATAATTGGACCCCAGACTACATTCACAAAGTGTTTTCAAAATGGTATCACATGCATGTAAATCCATAAGTTAAATGTGAATCATCCTGCATGTATGTCTATGTGTACGAGACATTTGAAGTGAATGTTGTGTGTTTGTGTGATACAATTATTTATAATATATCCTTTCTCTTTATGTCTTCTTTGAGTTTTAAATGTTTGTGAGATATATCTCACTTCCCATTTGTTTGTCTTATTTGTGTTTGGGTTGAATGCTAACCTTGCAGGTGAGACTCTACAAGGTCATGATGATAATGTTGAGGGAGAGGCTTAGGCTATGTTTATTGTCTTTTTATTTTTAGTTTGAGAATGTAAAGCTTTGATGGGTTGTGACTTTGGGGATTGATTTTATTGTTTTACGCCTATGTTTGTCTTAAAACTAAATTAGTTATTTTTATTTCTTAAGGTTAATTATGTTTTAAGGAATTGTAAGACCAAATGTTGGCCAATATATTTTATTGAAAATTTTAGTATTTATTTGAGTTTGAATTATTTGAGGTATGTTTGTAATAACCTTTATTGCATGATTACAAAATTTTAAATTTATTACTTATTTTAAAATAAGTTATTTATTTAATTATTAGCTACGTGGTAAATAGGTATCACATTTGTTCCTTCTTCTGAGTTTTTCTGATGTTGAAAAGACTATCGTTTTTCATTTTTGGAATAGTTAGGGTTGAGGGTTTATATTGATATGTTTTTGTTAAAGTGTGAGTACACTTTGTTTTTTATATAAAAAAAATTAGTTATATTATATTCAATCTTTCAATTTTTGGGGGGGAGGAATTTGAACTATCAATTGTCATTATATAAACTTAACAAGGCTGCCATTATACATGATGCAAAAGAGATATAATCTAATAGTCTCATTTTTATAAATAAATGACAAACCAGTCTTTAAATAATATTACTTGATTTCAATTAAATCCCTGAATCTAACAATTGACTAAAAAATTAGTCCAAAACGTACAACTAAAAACATTCTCATTTCATGCAATTTAACAACCCATTAATAATTGGCTGAAAAATTAGTCCACCCCTAATTTAGCCATGAACAAACCACCATAAGAACTTAAAAAGAAGATTTGTGCAACAAAAGAAGAAGATAGCAATGGGAGAAGAGAACAAGAGGATGGACATTAGAGGAGGAGAAGATATAAACCTTGGTTGGGGGAGAAGAAAGGAATGACCGTTGGAGAAGTTGTTGGGGCAGAAGTAGTTGTGCAAAAAAAAAAAAATTATAATGACCGGGGGAGAGGAAGTAGCCGTTGTGTATCAATGGTTACTTTGTTGATGTAAAAAAATTGAAATTCATCAAATCTGACAAATTCGTATATCATAATTTTAAGTGACAATTTAGTCCATCTGAGTTCAACAGCCCACTCAATGCTATTCTTACTATCAAAAAGGGTTCATTAATGCCATGTAGATTGTGTTGTTTTTGTTAACAAAAGAAATAGAGGGTGAGATGAATTTGTCAATTTTTTTACAAATTAAGGGACAAAATTTTATTTTTTTCAGAATGCAAGAACCCAAGTGTCAATGCCTTACAAATTCAATGATTAAATTGAGTATTTGCTTAAATCATTTTCACCATAATTTTATTAATTAAAAATAACTTAATTTAAAAATATTTTTAATTAAGAAATTTATGGTGGAATTAAAACATTTTTTTCATTCAAAATCATGGTGGTGGTATATTTTCTCTAATGTACTCTCATATTTTCACCAACCTATATCTCATAAGTTATATCACACTTTGCATTATATTTTTTAGGATAAATATTCATTTTCATTCTTTAATTTGTTAGGCACTGACAATTAAGTCCTTAAAAGATGAAAAATTAAAATTTTATCTCTGAATTGGCAAAAAACGACAAATTACTCATACCATACCATTAGTTTTCTCTGTTAACTAAAACGATTGTGCTTATGTGACACTTCCGATGATGAGGTGGTGACTGACACTTGTCATGTGTCAAAATGTTAATTTTTTTTTATTTGATCTATGAACTTAGTTAATTATTGCATACAGGGATAGATCCAAGAATGTTACATAGTGGGGGCAAAAAAAACTTATAGTTAATAATATTTTCAAAGAAAAATATTAATTTTAAACTTTTATAAAATATAATCTAATGGTAAAAAATTTAAATTATTTAAGCTTCTAAAAATTACAATTGGATCAATGTATGTGTCTTCCACTTGTTTGTTTAAAAGATACAAATAATAAAATTAATACAAATTTATTATCTCTTTTATCTCTAATAATTATTTATATTTATTTATAAAAACATTTTCATATTATGGGGTGAATATTTATTTTTTATGGGGTTAATTTTTTCTTATAAAATATATTTAAATAAAAACAATATCTAAGTGGTGACAATTGCCTCGACATCATCGTATTCTCTCAATTCTATTATTCCTACAATTTTGTCAATTAAATTAACTATAAATATGAAACTTTATGAGTGGTTTTTTTTATTCGTAAGAATTGAATATAGGACCAAAGAGTTTACAACATGCACATATCATGTTCAACCAACTGAGCTAGATCCCCTTAGTTTATTTATGAGTGATTACATTGCAACAGTAAGTACTAAATCTAGGACATTATTGACAAAAGTCTATAAGATTTGAAACCAAATATTCTACCAAAATCAAGTTATTATCTTGTATGCTATTAATATGTGTAGAATGTTATATTAATTAATTAATATATTTTATGGAATAATGTTAATGACGAAAAGACATTTAAAAAAGACTTGATCCATTATAACTATTGAGTATAAGACGAGATGAAAAATAAGTGTTAGAAACAATTTTAACACACCTTTTATAATTTTTTACATTGTTGTTCGAGTATTAAAAGATGTGACTCATTATAAGTTAAAAATATATGACCTACAAAATTGAACAGAAAATATAGTTTACTCATTATATTCTCAATGAAAAGAGTAATTGTCGCTTGACATGTTGGAATATACATTATATTGTATCTATTTACTTTTAATTTTCTCCTTAATTAAATAAATATATTGACTTTTAAAAATTAATTATTTTAGTATCTATATATTACATAATACACATTTTTAATTTGATTTTTATGAAAAAGGTTTATTTGGTCATTTGCTTCCTGCACTCCCCTTCCTGCTTCCTGCACTTCCTATTTTAATTGTGTGGACAAAATTATCCCTAATGAGTCCGAGCATCACCACTCCCTAAATTGCATTATGGAATACTCATTCTACAATACAATTATATTATGGAATACTCATTTCATAATATATTTGTAAATCCAAAATAGGTATTCTGAAATATATTTTCGAATTTACAATTATAATAGGGAATGAGTATTTCATAGGGCAATTGTAAATACCAAAATGAGATCTAGAACAGGTATTCCATAATACAATTTTAGTTTAGCAATTTTTAAATCTGAAATAGGTATTTCAAAATACATTCCAAATACAACTGTAGATTCCGATATGAGCTCCAAAACGGGTATTCTGAAATTTTAGTTAAGATTTTTTAAAATCTAAAATAGGTGTTTCAGAACACATTTCTGGACTTAAAATTGTATAACAGAATGGGTTTCCATAATGCGATGCAATTGTAAATCTCAAAATGAGCTGCGGAATAAGTATTTTAGTTTAGCAATTTTTTAAATCTGGATTACGTATTCCAAAACACATTTCCGAACTTGCAATTGTATTGCAGAATGGGTATGGAATATAATTGAAAATCCCAAAATGAGCTTTGGAACTTACAATTGTATTAGGGAATGAGTATTTCATATTATAAACTTTGCAGAAAAAATAGAAAGGTACAAACCTGAGCGTCTTCCTCGACCAAATGCCACCCACCTTCATTAGAACTGAGCAGGGATGAACGAAGCCAACTTCAGACCAAATGCCACCCACCTTCATCGGAACTGAGCAGGGATGAACGAAGACAACTTCCGCCAATAGAGGATAGAGAGAGGACAATGCTAGTTGTGGAAATGAGTGTAAGTTGTAGAAGAGGAAAGGTGTGTGAAGATCTTTTGGAAGATAGGAAGAAGATGAAAGTTATAATATGAAAATGATACATTAGAGATATTCAAAAAATTGGGAAGTGCAGAAAGTAAATATCCTTGCATGCTTCGAATTTTATTTGATAAAAGTCCCTTTAGTATATAATTTTTAGTCCCCCAAATTAATACTTAGATTTTTAGTCCTTTAAATTTGTGAAATATTAATATTAGTTTCCCCACAATAAAAAAAAAACCACCATAAATTATGCATTCAAACAGTAAATATCAGTTAAAAATGACAAAAAGACATTTTGTAAATTTGAAGGACTTAAAAAATAGTAAGTTTTAATTTGAGAATTAAAAGAACAGACCCCAAATTTAAGGGATCGAAAATACATTTAAACTATAAAAAACGATTTGAATTAACATGCTAACCAGTTTTCACGTTACGAGTTTCAACTTTCAACACCTATGTAATTAATAATAATAATAATAAATAATAATAATAATAATAATAATAATAATAATGACCAACACCTATGTAATTGTAAACTGGAAGAGTGCCACTGATCAAGACTTCAGTATCCATCCGAAAAAATAATGACAAATTTAGGGCCTCAAAAATTGTAAAATATGGCACCCAAGGAGAGGTGATGAGGTATTTCATATATTTTTCATGTATCTGTACCAAAGCTGCGGTCCCCAGCATCTCCAAGGCCAGGAATTATGAACCTAAACACAGAAATAAAAATACATTAACATTGCTACAACTCTATAAATTAGCTAACCCAAAAATAAACAAATAAATAAACTACTGGTCTTGCTCACCAGAGGACACAGGTTAAAGAATTAAAAAAATATTATTATCAAAATCATAAAAAAGTGAAAAAAAAAATCATGCATTTCAATAAAAAAATTTATTTTAAATTCCTTAACCAGATACTAATTAACATTTGCCATGAACTATTTATTTGACGTCTATAGTTATCTTCATTTAAGTTTTAGTCTCCACATCAAAAACTGTAGCAGTCCCTACACATACGTAAAAAGTTAACGCACCTCTTAATTCTGCTTTCGTTTCTTGTTTTCATTTTTTGTTTTCGCTTTTAATTTGCAAAACTGCTACTACCTTGTTTTCAACCTGCTTTTTCTTTTATCAATTCAAAGATTTGTACAGAAAACATTGGAAATAAAAAAGAAAAGTTGTTTTCACTGTTTCCTACACAAATTTTTTTTAAAAGAGAAAAAATATTTAAAACAAGGTAGAAATTTTGTGAATTAAAAGTGAACAGAAAATGAAAACAAAAGGGAACAGGGTCTTTTGATCCAAAATTGTTACACCAAAGAACATTTTCTGGCAGTGTAAAACTGCATAAAACATTTTTGACGGTGATAAACCATCACAAAACTGTATAGAGACTAAAACTTACGGTTTCTTGTATAGGGACTAAAACTAAAATGTAAACTATATAGAGACAGAATGAATAGTTTAACCATAAATAAATTATAAAAAAAAAAAAAAAAGTTATGCACTAACAATGTAAAAAGTTTTATATATTCATTTAATCACAACCCACCATGTATGGTAAGTTTGTTGACTTTTAAAATAATTATCTTAAAGTAATTCATATGGTGAATTGTGATTAAATGAGAGTGTTAAACTGTTTTACACTATCACTACAGAGGCATTAAACTCAAATTTTAATATCATGAGACACCAACCCTTTTTCATTAACTTCGGGGTCAATTATTCCGGTATACACATGAAGCCTGCAAAAATGTCATAATTAGAATCTATTGCTTGAAAGAAAGTTAAGAAATCTGAAGTTTTGTTAAAATTACCCAGGGAACTGCTCGCTCAGCTTTTGAAGAGCCGGAGGGGCAGAGACAGCAGATATCTGAAATGTCATGTAAGATGTATCCATTAAAAATATATTTAATTATATTACATGATCTACTACAGTTTCTCTATGGTCGAAGCAATGAACTGTAAATCAGTCTTTTTATTGGTACAATGAATGATTCAGTTTAAAACATTGATTTCAGTAACAATATTGAAATTTTAACCTAGTATGCAGCATGCATAATGTAGATGGCATAATGCATAAAGAACAAACTTCAGTCATGTAGTTGTTGCCAGAGTTAACTAATTAATTAAGCACAGGAATAGAAACATGTTTGGCTTAAAATTAAAAGAATTCTGGTAACAAAGGAAATCTAGCTTCTGAATATAAACAGATTACTATTATTCCTTACCACTTTAATCTGCTTGTTGCCAACTCCACGTTCCTTTAAGAGGCTCACAGCTGCCACTATAGTGCCACCTGCAATTCATACAAAATATTAATATGAAACATGTAATTGATGCACACATTATTTTATTCCTTGTATATGACCGAGAATTCTCAAAGGCGGGGCTGTGAGATTAATCCTTTGGTTGGGGATGGTGGTTATGTAAAATTCTCTCAAAAGTAGCAACTCCAGAATTCAAACCCTGACATTCCAGGCAAAGTTCGTATTGGGTTTCAGTCTACTTCTGTTGGACTCAAGAAATAAACACACTAAATTCTAAATAAAGATAGACATAATCTGGTTTAAGCCAGATTTGAGTACAAACAGAGTTCCCCCCTAACCCAAAGGGTTTCCCCTATCATAGTTTCCTCCTTCAGAACACAGAATAACAAGATGATACCTTAATTGCCCTTTACAAGTCTGCAACACGACTTATATCACTAACTGTAATATCATAACCTATAACTTTATAATTCAAAAATAATATAAAAACAACTGCCAAATAACTTCCTAATACAGAATTATGACTGCCTAAATCAGACTATGGACTATCAACGTCCACTGTGATCAACCACTGTTGGGTTATGCAAAGATGTCATTGATTAAACTAGGGTGTCCAAAAGGAAAATGTTTTTTGAATACAACAATTGAACATCTAAAGTTGCCCTTTGATTTTTTAGATGCATGTGCACGAAAAATGATTACATGCAAAGTGAGATAATTTTGTTATGTTCAAATAATGGACTTGTGTCCAAAATTTGGACCAATCCACTAGCCCAAATAATTTCCAGCCATTATTAGTTCAAAATGATTGAAATTTTCAGGCAAAATTTATTCAGCCTTGGGTTGTAAAAGTTTGAAATCAAGAAAAACCAACCCAATATGATCTGAATATAGTTCTAAACTTCTACTTTTCGGCTAATTTAATACCCAATTTGTCTGTTAGGATCCAATTGTAAGGTATGAGATTTGAGTCCCACATTAGAAGTACAGGATTCTAGAGTCAGTTTATAAGACTTCAGACTCTCCAACTGCAATACCTAGCTTTTGTGATGTGGCTCTCTTAAGGTTATTATCAATTGAATCATAACATCTCACCATGTTTCACAACCCTGGCACCCACACAAGTTGGGTGTGCACTATCCCTTTGGCTAGTCCTAGGCAAACATTGCAATGCCAACATCACCCCCCACGTCGCTCATTTGCAGCTGAGAAGCATTGTGGAAGGCTTTAATACCAAGTTGTTATGAACCCCTTCATGTAAAATAGAGTCACAGAACAAAGAAAAATCCTTCCTGCAACCTATGGTGAAAGTAAGAAGCAAACTCATCCTTGAGACAGATTCTCCTAGACTAACATGAGATCTTATGAAAATAATTTCTCATTGATAATATTTCAACCAGGTTTGTCTTTAAAAAAGGATACAAATACAAATATATCCCTTATTAATATGATCATAACTAGAAATCATACTAATTGATAAAATAAAAAAATTAAGCGATCCCTAAATAGTAGGATCGCATCTAACATTCTAACAATTATCCTAATTAATAAAATAAAATTAAAAAAAACTAATTAATAGAATCATAACTAACAATAATCCTAATAAAAAGTAATAATGCTAAAGATATGAAATTAAAGATCCTCAAATGCAGATCATATCAAAATAGGAAAAGATAAAGAAGCAAAATAAACTAAAATAGTATATCTTTATTTAAATCTTGAATTATTCAGTTTATTTTGTTTCTTCATCTTTCCCTATCTTGATAAAATCTACATATCAAAATCCTAATTTTCAGATTCTTAGCTAGCAATTGTAGTTGGAGAGGTCTTATAATCTCCACACTAGAATCCTATACTTCCAATCTGGAACTCAAGTCCCAAATCCCAAACCTTTGCAGTTGGATCCTAACAAATTCCGAAGCCAACATGCAACCCAATCCATATACAGCTCTAGTTTGTAAATGATGGCATGCTCATACTCGTGCAACCATGAAAAGGATGACACGGCTCAATTCAATATAAAAAAATAAAACCCCAACATTGAGATCCCAGATATATGCAATTATTACAGCGCTACATATAACATGTTGCTTTAAGGCTACATATTAGACACATACGCACAAAACAAAGAACTTGCATTTTGTGAGATGAGGAAGACAAGCAAAGGTTCAGCCACCACAACCTCATGAGCATCTGTGGTTTGCGAGTTACTGACGAACACGAAACTAAAGAAATTCATACCATTATGAAGACACAGACCAAAATACCCCAGTGTTGATGCATGATGTGCAAGAGACGAGAGCAAAGGCTCAAACATGAGTAGACTATACATACCTGTTGCCAGCATAGGATCAACCACAAAAACTTTAGATCCTTCTGGAAATTTCTCGGGTAACCTGAAAATGAAATATAGGTGGAATATGTAACAAAAGGTGCTCTAGCATTCAGTAGAAGAACCGAAAAGCAAAAGAAGCAACGGGGCAATCTTTATGGAACTCATGTCTATCTTCAACAGGCCATGCTAGAATCAGAAGGAGGAAAGGGAAAGAAAATAATGGACAAAAAAACATATTTCTCTTGCAAATATAAGGTTCTTACTTGTTTAAATATATAGTTGGCTGAAGAGTTTCCTCATCTCTGCTTATTCCTTTCCCAAAAAAGCAAAAAAAGTATAATTATTAATCAATTTAAGGAACAGACAAGAAATGTACTCTAGTTTTGAAAAAGTGCATCCCAGAATTTACAACCGTTAAACAAGTAATTATCTTATTAACATGAATTATTGACAATATTATATACAAATATGTAAACCAAAAACCAGATTTTTTTTTTCTCCAAGAAGTATGTTTGTTGGGTGTGGCTCACAATTCTTGGCTCCCAAATTACAAAATAAGCAACATATGTATCCTCTAGTTTTCATTATCTACTAGTATGAGTATCATTACCTAAATGATATGTTTTTGTTGCAGGCAAGATCGATGATGCATATTCAGCAAGAGCAAGGCCTGCTCTCAGGATCGGAATTACCTGCAAAACTAGTAAATGATTCAGGCAATAGGTTGCAGAAAGCAATCTGGTACAGGAGTTAGGTTTGAGTAACAATGACCGATATGTTAACAGTACTAAAGGAATACTGTAAACAGGAGCTTGGTTTTGGCTAAAGAAATTACATCCCTAAAATGCTCACAACTTAGTATATGAAGAAAAAAAACCTCCTGTAATAGGTAATTATAAGGCCCCAAGAACTCCTGCAAATACTTGATTCTAATCAAACATATTGAAAGTAATATGCTACTTACAGCCACAGGCTCCCTTGGATCAATGAATTCCACTGAGGCTATACCCATTGGTGATTGAATCTCTCCAGAAACCGTGGGCTATAAACATTGAAAGCAAAGCAGATATGAGAAAAAGTGTAAATCCAAGATCATGTGTGACAATGGGAGGTGGACAAAACTATTAGTTGGGAATAAGAAATAACATTAAAATCTTTCAACTGTTAATCAGTGACATGTTCCAGATTCAGGCACTAGCATTAAAAGAAAGCCTTAGATTCAAGAATCCAACTGTCTTAGTTTTTTGGAAAATTTATGAATAAAAGGCTGCAATACATTCTTCAGGAGGAGTTATCGGCTGAATAAACTATTGCAGCAAGATTACTCTTTCTAGATTCTTTAGTTCCCTCAAAGCCTATTTATCATACATAAGCTAAACAAATTCTGTTATCTTCGACAGGTATTGTTCAAGACAACCCAACCAGGCAGTCCAGGCACCTATTTAACCCTTAAAAAACATTACCTACCAAGCAATATAATTTGAAGTCCAGACTCCAGAGCAAGGTTGACCCATGACATATGTCATTATGTCTTAACTCTTAACACCTATTTGGCCCTTAAAAGATGACCTACCAAGCATCATTGCAATAGACAAGTATAGACTATAGAGAAAACAAAATTTGGACAACTATACTGGACGCTTGAAAGTTGGAACACAGCAATGACAGCATAGAGTTTATAACCAATTCCCTTTTGGCTTGACCTCATGCAGATGAAAACAATAGCTCCAATTTGCAAATTTTATGATTATAGAAACAAAAATAAGATTGCAACAATATCAAATTAAATTGTAGGAACAAGAAAAAAAATTCAAGTAAAAAACATGAGAACTATAGCAGGGATATGAACTATGAAATAGCAACTAACCAACCAATCCCTTGAAGCTTCATACATTAGTAGCCTTCCCAGCTCAGCCATTGCATTTCCTAAAACATTAGAAACTTGAAGAGTCAGTGCTAGTGCTACCTCTGAATTTCAAGTCAAGTCTGATTAAAGTTTAGTTAAACATTGGGGTTAAAAAAAAGACTGAGAGGAACTTGGGAAACTTGATGTACATTTGGTATGTTTTATGTAATTTTTATCTGATATTTTTTTCACTAAAAGGCCATATTTTTGGATTTTGCTTCTCGTTTTCAAGAAAGTGAAATGGTGAAAAGAAGATTCTATTGATTTTCCATTTTCTTGGTAAATTCAGGAAACTATGAAAATAACCATGACACTTTGTATTCATAGTGAAAACATATCTATCAACTGAAAATGAAAACAAAACAAAAACCAAATGTGTACCCTTAGAAGGTGAACATTTCAAATTTCAATAAATGCAAAATTGATGATGCAGCTCACTTGTCTATCTATCCTACTCAAGACTTGATTTTATTAGGGAAAAGACCAGGCTGTTCAAATTAAGAGTGTCTGTGGATTGCTGTTTTAGAGGTACATAACATCCGTTTGCACCAAAGCACAAAATAGAGAAGCAACAACATTGTTGGATTGGAAAAAATATGGGTTACATTCAACTGAACTGTTTCCCAACCCCCCCCCACAAGTTGCTAGTTCCAGGTTACCATCATACTTGATGACACCATTTTTATTTCATGCTGATTATCAGTAATAACAGATTAGCAGATAATGTGCACCAGAAAAGTGAATATTGAAATTTGAAAAACTATCAATGACACTCTAAATACGGCATTTGGATAAGATTAGTTTTTGGAGGTGAAGACAACTAGACATACTCATACATCTTACTTAACAATAACAATTTATGGAGCCAGTTGCTCCAACTGAATCAACAGTTTGCCAAAACTCCACAGCCTTATCAAATACAAGCAGCATGTTTTTGTCAAGAAGCTATAATAGTAATACCATTAAGCATCAAACGGAAAGTAGCTATTAACTAAATTGATGAAGCTGTTCATAGGTCATTACGTCAATTGTGGTGAACAAAATCAGTTCAAAGTTCAACTTAAATTATGGAATATTGCTAAAAAAATAGAAACTTTGCCACTCACTGAAGATGGGACAAGGAGTTTGCTCATTCCTCAAAACCGAAACCCAGTGCTTGATCAACGGATGAGGAGGCACATACACCTTCAAAAACCCAGAAAACAGAGAAATCAATCAAACAAGCCACCTCAGAGAAATCACCAATACACATACACACATCCACTCATTTCATTATTTTTCCCTCAGCAACTAACCAGTGCAGAAACCCTAACCCCAGAAGCCAAAACTGCAAAAGGAATCCAAAAAATCCCATACACAGATAAATTGACCAATTAAGCAGTGACACATAAATCATCAAAAAAGGAATAATTGGCTCCTTTTCTCCACTTTTTCTCATGAACCAAACACACCAAAAGTTCAGAAACCCAGAAGCCAAAACAATAAGCGGAATGATAATTTTTTTAAGAAAAAAAAAATTGTCTCCCTTCCCTCCAGTTTTCCTTTCTCAGAAACCAAACAAACCAAAAACCCATAAGTGAAAATCAAAAGAGGAATTAAAAAAATCCAATAAAACCCAGAAGCCAAAACCATGAGAGGAATCATTAATAATCAAAAAAAATCTTTACAACAGATCATATAACTAGTTAAGCCACCATAGATAAATTTCCAAACGGAAAAAAAAAAAAAAAAAAAAGCTGACTCCATTCCATCCATTTTACTTTCTTAGAAACCAAAATCCTTTAAACCCAGAAGCCAAAACCAAAAGAAAAAAAAAAAAATCTAACAACTCAAAACCCAAATAAACCAATTAACCAAAACCACCACAGACAAATAACCAAAAAGAAAAAATAAAAACAAGATTTTTGCCTCTTTCTCTCAATTTCAACTTCTCAGACACAAACCCATAATAAACCCATTAAGCAAAGGAGCACAAAAAGGAGAAGGAAACTAACGAGCATTCGGTTCTCAGAGAGAGGCTTCTCCTCCATGGTCATCTGGGAGCACACCGCACCACACGTGCGCCGCGGAGCACTGGAATAAGCGATCTGAGCGGAGAAAGAAAGCAACAGAACACAACACAACGAATAAAAAAAAAAGGGTATATAAATAAATATACGTGAGAATCGAATCCAACGTAATTAATGGGAGCAAAGCAAAGAAAAGCAAACAAACCCAATATTAAAAAAATAATAATAAAAATAATAAATGAAGCACGAAATAAATGGGAAATTAAAAATATCCAATTCATTGTTATTAGCATTAGTGGTATTATTTGCCTTTGGTATTGTTGTGAAGAGAGGGGAGTGCGAGAGGGAAAGAGAGAGGCGAGAGGGAGAGTGACATGTGGAAGCAATTGGTGCCGCATCGGAGGGGAAACGGAGATTAAGGTGGAAGTGAATGTGGGAACAAGCCATGTATGAATAATGAATGAAGTATCTATGTAAGATGTAATCTTGGTCCGAGGGTTTGAGCTGTTTTTTGTGTGTGACTTGTGGGGAAGAGGATATGATACGCTATTTTTAGCATCAACGGTTGTTTTGGATAGATAGATATATCACATATGGAAATGGATACAGGGCATTGCATATGTATCTCATTTTCATTTTTGATGTTCAAATAAACATTGGTTTTTGTTTTCCTTTTTTTCATGTGTAAAGCATGTTTCCTGTTATATATCTTGTCTTACTTCCCGCTAATGAAATGCTGTTGGCACGTTGTTTATGATGTCATGTGTACTTTTTCTTGACTAAAATATATTTTTTTATAAAATATTTAGAGTTTGTTTTTAGTACCTATAAAAAATATTGTCTACTATTCATTCCTATAAAGCTATAATGTGCTATTTTTTAACTCAGAATTAGAGTCAAATAAATTTAAACTTAGGTGTATAATGTTTGTCCATTAAAAATTATATAAGTATTTGGTGAAATCTCTCTTTCTCCGTCAGATCCAACGATCCCAACCACTCTCAATCTCCATGGCCATCGCCTCTCTTCCTTCTCTCCCTCACCAAACCTTGTCGAAATCTACATGGCCTCCCTCCTCCTCACAGCCCTTCACTCCAATAAATAGGTAATTCTGGCATAAAAATCAAAATATTATGAAAATTGAAACCAGGGCAACAATGGAAAATGACGGTGGAGAGAGTTTGAGCTTCGTTGTCAGTATCATCGAAAACAAAGCCAAAGAGGTTTACAACTTCCATTCTCTGGTAAGCATCCTTTCCATTTTCCACAAAGTAAAGAAAATTTCAGTTGCCCGTTTGTCTTATTTTTTTCAATTTTTTTTTCTCATTTACTTTTGCTTTAATTTTATGTTCGATCTTATAAGCTGCCAAGGCATTTATCCTAGTAGCTTATTGTTTCGTTTTCAATTCTATATACTTCTAGTAGTTAATAGTTGATTGCTTGAAACTCATAACTTCAACAATTATAGTTTTAATTGTTCTTATTAATTGTTCTTTAGATTTGGGGGTGGAGGTGGGGGCTATTTGGTTGAGGTGCAATGGCAGCCGATTCGTTTATTTGTTTTTGTTCAACATTTAACCACCACAAATTGCATTCTTGCATTTTTTTTAACAGTGACGATTTTTAATTCTCAAAAATTACATTTTAAAATTAAAATAAAAATATCATGTAGATTCATATTCGTCCAAGTCTAATTCTTAATCAAAAAGTCATATATTTTTATTTTACCGAGGACAGAAAATGAACAAATTTTTTTGTAGGGACTAAAAACTAACTTTGAGTAACAAAATGCCCTAGATAGAATCCTAAAACCTTTCTAATAGAGCATGATCTTTGATGACACATTTCTTCTCATATTCTTTGTCTTGTAACATACCACAAGTTTCTTTGCATACTATTTCTCTTGTAACAAAGCATGTTCAATAACGACATGTTTCTTCTCACACTCTTCATCTCATATTGGCACCATCAAGAATTTGACTTTTGTCTCGTATTGGCGGTAACACTATTTCGCATGATATATATAAAAAAAATTGATCGGCACGGTTAGTGTCTTCAACTCCTTCCATATTGATTGTACCATATAGAGCACGTTGAAAACAATTTGCTACATGGTACAGTCTCATACTATCAATTCAGAACAGGCAATTGACTTCCATTCAATTCTTAATTACGATCAAAACATGACAAAGATTTTGTTTTAGCAAAAAACAACTTCAAAGATTTTGATATTCAGAGCACAATGTAACAAGGTGCAAGATTTTAATTTCTTTGCCTTGAAGCCCAAGGTATTTGATTTCCATTCTCAATTAGGATTAGCTTCGTTCTCAACAGTTCTTTTTTACGTAATAAAAAAAAATTTTATTTTTTATTTTTAATTGAGATGCATAATATAACATTGTATTCTTTGAGATGTGCATTGTGTTTTCTTCTCTCGAGGCACGTTATTTTATTAGCTCATAACTTTTTTGTAATGTTCTTCTTTGATATCTCTAATATATATATATATATATATATATATATATATATATATATATATATATATTACTTTATTAACTAGTTGGATGACCCGTGTGATGCATGAACTGATTGTTAAATTAATTGATATGAAATTATTTTTAAATATATAACATAATTTCTCAACCTGCAAATTGTATTTTGAAGTTTAACAACAAATAAAAATGAAATGAAAATAGAAATTGTTTGCCATAAAATCTAAAAATTCCTTGTGGAAAAAGAGAAGTCTTGTTAGTTCTTATTGAATTTGTTAACGCCTATTACACTTCAATGGATCACACAACGGGAGCTCAACAATGTTATCATTGAAACTGACTGCAAAATCGTGGCGGATGCGATGCAACCAGATTAAAATGGGTCTCAAAATTTTACTCTATTCTTGCAAAATGTAAAAAGTTACTTTCTCTCAACTAAAACTCAAAGGTGAGTTTCATTAGGAGGCAAGCCAACCAAGGTGCTCACACACTAGCTAGGGCATCTAGGTTTCATGCTAGCCTCTATGTTTTTGAGTGTATTCTCAATTGTATATTTGCTCTTATTGTGAATGAAATGCAATAAGTCTATTTCCCCTCCAAAAAAAGAATTTATGTGCCACAGCAAGTAGGATATAATCATAATTGGATGAGTGTTGTTTTTAGTTTTGTCTAAAATAACTAATGCTACTCACTTCTGAAACATTGATCTTTTTAATATTTTCTTTAAGATCCATGCAATTAATTACTATACCGTAATGCTTAGTAGCTGAAATCTTAAACATAGCTATTTTATGTTCCATCAGTATATTTGGGATTTAGTTTTATATTATTGTGAATTTTAATTTGCATACATATTCTTTTTGGAATTTTAATTTGCATGTTTTAACATTCTGAAATAACATCTGCTTAACATGAATGGTGAGGCATTTAAATATGACTTTTTAGGTCTACGTTCATTCATCAACATTGATTCAATGTTATTATAACAGTTTCAATTATTTTGTTGTCAAATAATTTGAATATGAAATTAGTTGTTTAACACTTGAAACTCCATTCCATCCTTAGTTACATTAAGCCACTTATTTCAAGTCAGTGATCAAGATTTGATGGTAATTTGATCTTGTGATTGGCTAGAAGCTATTCTACTAATTCAGAAATCGAATTAACTTTGATTAATAGTTGACTGTCAGATCTTTGAAATTTTCTCTTTCCCCTAGTTCTTGTTTCAAGTGAATTCATGTTGACAACTTCTTGTAAGCATTTCATGGATGCCATAAAGCATGCATGCATGGACGCCACGTGTTATACACCATCAAAGATGTCACATTCCAGTATAACACGTGAAGGTATAATTTTCTGAAATGCATGTTAATTGTAAAACTAACAACAATTGTTTCTGCAATAGTAGGCAGTAAGTCTGCAACAATTAATGACTTCAAAATAATTAGCATGTAGACAAAGAACAGTAATAAAACTGGATCAGAAAATTAGACAAACATATATATAACATTGTTTCTCCAATTGCTTTGTGCGATAACCCCCCCTCCACAAAATAACATGTGAGGAAATTACTCTCCTCTAGAACACATCACAATTTATCACCATGAGTAAATCAGTCAAATATGCAGATAATGACATATGGTACTATTAAATTAGAACAAAATTTAAAAGGTTAATAGAAAGGGGAATTAGAAGAACAAATTCTTGGTGGAAATGCCTAGAGTTTTGGAGTAAGGACTAAGGACTCCAGAAAATCCACTCCTAATAGAATTCGAACATAAAATGGATATGCAAAATAAAATATAGCTTATGAGATGATAAATTAAACAAAGAATACATGGAAGAATTACCTTAACTGTTCAACTTAAATATTTGGAGATTGAAATAAATGGACAAAGCTTATGCATAATACATTTCATCTAGTGTCATGAGAAACAAAGGAAAACCGTATTAAAATAATATCTTATGCAACTCATAGAAATTAAAAGATATTACATGAATTTTAATATCCTTTATCTAATGCTGAATTTCTAATCAAACAGGACCAAATCTTTTTTTGCACCTTTTCTTACCACCAAATATAGACTAATGTCCAATGACCCATAATCTTAATTCATGAAGTCTTATGAAACCTACTTCAATTTGTAATTGTAATCTCATTTATTACCAATTCATCTAATGCTGAATTTCTAATCAAACAAGACCGAATCTTTTTGGCACCTTTTCTTATCACCAAATATAGGCTAATGTTCAATGACCCATAATCTCAATCCATGAAGTCTTATAAAACTTACTTCAATTTGTAATTGTAATATCATTTTATTATCAGATCAAATTTTGGTAAGTAGTTGTCGATTCTTCATCTAATAATGTGTACATTTATAATGGGATGTCAAAATTGGTAGGAGTCCCATGGGAATGAATCAAAAGTTTTTCAAACATCTTCCCACACAACTTTAACATTTAAAGGGGAAAACATAATAACTTAGCTTTACTTGAAACATAAGAGAAATTCCTTTGTCAATTAAAATGACCAAAACACTCAAGAAAAGGATAGAAAAAACTAACAAACTACTCGAGAGAGAGATCAAAGAGATAGTTGTATCAAAAGAGAAAAGTTATGTATCTTCCTTTGATATGGACTAAAATAAAATTATTATCGTCCATGAAAATACATACAAATAAGCTCAACCTCTAACACTTTTGATTTTAGATTATAAGATCAAAAGAGTCTTTTGGATCGGGAAGAAGTTTGTGATTACAAATAAAAGTAGTTAAACTATAACATGACACTAAAAAACCAAAACATGATAGATAAAAAAAATGAATTTTAATGAGAGAATTTTATTGACACTAGACCTCTCAAAACGGGTTGAGCCCGCAGGCCAACCCGTTTTGGCTCGCCTAAAACGGTGGGTTGGGTTACTAAAATGCTAGCTCACCAGAAACTCGAGTCATTTTGACCCAACTCACTTAACCCGCAGTTCACCCGGGTTAAACCTGGGTGAGCCAGGTTGGCTCACGGGTTTTACAAAAAAAAAAAAAGAAGAAGAAGATCAGCCAGAAGCCATTTAGCTTCAGTCTCGTCTCACTGTCTACAGGTTGATGCAAATTACAACCCACCCACTTGATTGAAGCTCTCCCTTCAAGCTAACCCATCGGCCACCGCCACTCCCTTCAAGTAATAGCACTCGAATCGAAGCCGCCACCACCGCAGCCATCCAAATTTCGTAGTTTGGTTTTCTGGTGAAGTTTGCAGAGAAGTGTGAGATTCAGGGTTTGATGGAGAGGGTGGAGGAGATGGTGGAGGCAAAGGAGAGGTGACTGTCTTTGAAATTGTCGTCATCGTCATTGGCGAGGTCCTGCGGCATGATGGTGGAGAGGCGGTTATAGGTGTCAAAGAAGTGGTCGTCATCATCGTCTTCGCTCAGGCCATCCCAATTCATGGTCATCGTTTTCTAACACTCCATGGTGGCCATCAGCGAGACGGGAGCAGAGAGGAATGGGAGAAATGGAATGTGATAGTTTTGATTTTTTGTTATTTTTGTTACTATTACTATTGTTAGTGGCACTAGTGTTATTTTAAATGATTAATTAATAGCAATTAATTAATTCTTTCAGTAACTATTATTTTATTTTTTGAGAAATTGTTTTGTATTTTAAAAAAAAAAGATGAATTTTGACGGCCATTTTTCTGCACTTATTTTGTGATTTTTTGAAGTTTTTTTTGTTTTTTTTTTTTAATTTAAAGTGAGTCAACTTGCAAGTTAGCTCACGAGTCAACTTGCGGGCTAACCCGAATAATCCACCAATCAACTCAGGTTGGCAAAAAACTGACCCACCACTAAAGTGAACCAACCCAACCTGACTCACTTTTTAGCCAACCTGTGATGGGCCAACTCGGATGGGTCAGGTTGGCCCGTATTGATAGTTCTAATTGAAACAGAACAAAAGGAAGGACTCAAATTAAAAAATGATAAATCCTCCATTTCTTTCTTCATCAATGCATTATTGGTTGTTCAAATTGATGCAACCAACCAAATTGTGAACAATAGATTACTATAAAAAACTAAGAAAACATCACAATATGGTAAAAACATACATTATGCTATTAGACAAAAGGAAAAAAATAATTACAATTATAAACTAACAATGTTTAGGAAGGTAAGAAAACCTACATGCAAGGAGCACTACTAGAAAAAGGCCCTTTAACGACACACAAGCTACGACGGTTCTTTAATAACCGTCTTTGTATTTGAGGCATTTTTGCAATTATTAAACTTTTAAAAAGGAAAAACGCGACCTACTTGCCTAACCCCTTCTCTTTCACACCCCAGTCACTCCCTCTCTTGTGCCCTAGCTAGCCCCTTCTCTTTCGTTCACACCGTTCACTCCCTGTCTCTTTGTCTCGCTCAAGACTCACGACCAAAGCCTTGTATCGTGGGCGTCCATCCGGTGTTGCTGTCAAAGCTGTCCGTGTTTACTCGAAGCTGTCTCGCTCTCAGTGAAGGTAAGAATGCGTTGCTCTCTCACTTTCTGCTTTTGCATTCTCTCACGCCATTGTCTCACTCTGTTAGCTCCTTGTCCAGTGCATGCACCTTCAATTTCACTCATAAAACTTGTATACGCTATTAGAAGTTTATAACATTATGGGTTCATTATTGTGCATGTTCCACTTTGTAGTCAGTTCTATTAAGCATTTGTTTTATAGTAGTTTGAAAAAATTCCAACTGTTTTAAGGTTGTGTCACCTTGGCATTCGAACATTTTCCAATTAATTATGTATTGCATGTGTCCACCAGTCCAGTATAGTCCCTGTTTTTTGATGTCCTTGTAATGTCTAGCATGGATTTCTACCTCTACAGTTTATCCACCATTGTTAATTAGAAACATGTGCTATTATGGCCACACCATTCAATAAAAAAATTCCTCTATTCATGAACTTGTGGTTATTTTGGTCTGAGAGACTAAGCTGCCCAACCTTGATTTGTCAGTTTTTGAGGGGAAAAAATAGAGTTCAAACTGTTTTCAAAGTGTTGAGATTCCCTGAATCCAAGGCAATTTGACAAGAGGATAGCCCAGTTGATTTTTCAGTAATGGGTATTTGAGGTTTTGAACTTGTTTTCTTATAGCTTCTGAGAGGAAGAGTCTGTCAAATATATCAGGATGGCCATAATGAGACCCAACCCTGCAAATTGTTAAAAAAAATGGATTACTTAACTGAAGTTTTAGTGCATGGAGAATAAAACAAGACATCCTAAGCTTGAATTAAATTCAGTTGCAACACAAAGGGATGATGTTGCAGGGCTATAAGCTAAGCTAGTTGGATGAACTATGAATGTAGATGATGTTGCAGGGCTATAAGCTTATTATTATTTCTATGCTTTTGAGATTTTAGTCATTAAGGTCTAGTAGCCATTGTTTCCATTAAAAAGAATTGAAAATTATTCAGGGTTCGGTTTGCATTTCTAAGCTGTAATTTTCATATACATGCAAGCAATGACTGAGTGACAGTAACAACAACAGATTCTGCTCCTGGAATTCCATGTTCTTTTTACATTGTTCCTGTTTTATTGTGCCTTGTATTTATGTTTGGGCTTGACTTTCTACCTCATGTTGTTTGGGTCTTGTTAGCTTTAGTTAGGTCAGCAGAGTGTTGTTTTTTTTCTTTTATCAGCAAAGATAATATATAGTATTTTATATACAAAGGTACAGTACAAGTAGTACTGCATGGTATAGAGCCTAGCATGAACAAAAGCAGAACCTAGGTGGGTTAACACAAGAAAGCCAACTGTGTTCTGACTAAGAGCTAGGACAAAAGGAAAAAAATACAATTATTTGCTTTGATAAGCACACAGATTCCCAACTCACCTAAGGGATCTTCTTCTGCTTGTTGCTGCCACCCCACAAGAACCATCTTTGAAGCCTCTCCGTTAATGTCTTCATTGTCAACATTAGTTGCATAGAGGGCAAAACTCAATTACATGGTTATCCAAAATAGACATGAGATGATGACTCAGTCATTGTTTGGTTTCCATACATTGTTTTTCTGTTGTATTTTAATTTTAAATTCCTAGCGTTTGATTTTATTTTGTAAATATTTTACTTCAGAAACAATGGTTGCATAGCTGTAGTCTCTACCATCTATTCTTTGTGTTACAATGGTTGGCCACCTCAACAATCTGTGTACCCTTATGAACAATGTAGTTTAATTAGTTTAATTAGTTCCTATCAGAAAGGTTACTTACTCTATGAGATCTTTCCAATAAGCATCGCTTACTTCCTCATACATGAAATCTCCCCACATTTCAAAGTTGGTTGAAGTGGAAGAAGAAGGGTCGAAGCACTCATTTGGATTTACCTTGTTTTCCATTTGCATGAGTACATGAGTGGAACATTCAGGTGAAGCTGAAACTAGATTCGGAAGAGAATTGAACGGCGTTGAAGAATAATAAGGGATATTAAGTTGTTCATCAACCTTTTCAGATTTCATGCAACTACTATCAATGCTTCCTCCATTCATATGCTGATTCCCAGTTGGTAGAACTTGCTGCTGATGAGGGGCTTCAAAGCTTTGGAGATTTGGCTGATTCTGAGTTGAATAGCCGTTATAAAGGTTTTGACGCTTAGACTGATTCAATCCTAACACTTCATTTAGAAAACCATCTGGCAGTGAAGATGATGATGGTCCAAATGGATTGAGTAGGTCCAAGTTTGAGGTAGGAGTAGTGGCCCCAAGGACTTGAAGTATGTTCTGCAGCAATTGGAGTTTGGCTAGTTGTGTGGCATCTGATTGTAGCCTTAAAGCATTATTAGTGTCCCAAGTGTTTGTGAGATTACTCACAATGTTTGTAGCAGCAAGCAACTGTTGGAGATTGGATAGAAGATTAAGGTGATCTGATCTTGGACGATAAGTCACCGGATCTAACCCCATTTGCAGAAGCTTTTTCTTTAAATGAGTGTTCCAGAAATTCTTAATTTCATTATTAGTCCTACCTGGCAGATGACCTGCTATAACAGACCACCTAATATTGGAAATAAAGCATATACAAATCAAAAATCATTTTATTTATATAGTACGATATTAGTATTATGAAAAATATTAAGCTTGCCATTTAGTAATGAAGTCGAATGAATATAGTAACTTACTTATTCCCAAGAACTGCATGTAAATTGATGATGAGTTGCTCTCCTTCCTCAGAGAATGTTCCTCTTTTGATATCAGGCCTCAAATAGTTAGACCACCTTAGCCTGCAACTCTTCCCACACCTGTTCAACCCTGAAATCAAAATAAATAACTGCTTTTAAATAACTGCTTTTAAATCAAAATACCAAATGGATGAAAATCCCGCAATGAACATGAACATGAAAATACAATGTGAGCTTGATGTGCTAAAGAAAAATAAAAATAATATAAGAGCACAACCCTTTTACTTTCCATGAAATATTTGGTACACTAGCTTTAAAGTTTCATTAGAAGTTCATCAATTACTTGACCAAATCCACTCACATTGGCATAATGGTTGATCAAGTTTAATTGATCTAAACTTTGAAGAAATAGAGATTAGTGGTAGGTTTAGATCAGTGATATCATAGCTTGGTGGTTAATGTTTCATTTCCAAACTTACTAAGTCTGTCCATGCTTGAGGTTTTGTGAACATTAACTTGTATTGTACTGGTCTGAGTTGCTCTATGCCATTATTTTTTCCAATTTCAGCATTTGGAGAAGACAGCTTGGAAGAGGAACAACAAGAATCTCTGTTGGGAAGAAGCCCATCAAGGTTTGCTTTCTTTTTGCATTATCTTAAACAAATGTCTAATCTATATTAATCTTATTCTTTAAAAAATCATTTTTCATTTGTATATATTTTGTGAATTTATTCTCTGAAGTAGTTAGAAATTATTATTATTTTGGTGGAAACAGAGAGATCATTAATTAGTTGATTGGAAGTGGATCTTAATGACCCTTAACATGTACGGAGTAAATGTTTAATGACTGTTTTGGACCAAAGTGTGAGGCTTCTATACGAGTTTATTCCCCCTCCTGTCCTGTCCTGTCTCAAGAGTTTCACAAACTGAGTCTAGTGCTCATTATAGGAAGTTGATAATTAATACTGCATGAACTTGGATTGGTATCAGACTAAAAATTTATGTATTTTCAAGTTATGTTTGGGTCCAATAATACCAGCATTTATGCACTGAATGCCTTTAAAAAGAATCTGATATTCTTCCAAACACCGCCAGCAGACCCAACCCTACATGAAAGATGGGTTTTACGTCTGGTAGTTGGCCAATGTCAAACTTTGTTGAATCCTCTATGACCTGGATCAACAATACGTGTGTGTGTGTAACTAATGTCAAGTTTTTTTATTGTCACCATCCAGTAGAATAACATTTACTCATGAATATAATTTAAAGAATGAATAAGTAACAGCCAAGATTAGTGGAGCACTTACATATATCCAACCTAAAGGAAAAAGTGATAAGCTGTCTTGAACTTCAAATTTTTCTTCTTCGTTCAATGTTTGACACTGGATATTAAAATTCAATTAGATGCATTGCTAAATGAAAAAATAACATCAGACAGTAGGAGAAAATAACATCAATGATAGTTTGGGAAATTACAATCCTTTGAACTCCTAAATCCAATGAGTACTTCATAATGTGCTAGTTCTATTAATATATGAGTAAACTTGTATTAGTTCTCAATATAGTCTAGGTTGGGCATTTTAGTCCTAATTTTTTTATAAAAATAACTTTGTTGGTCCTTAAGTTTGAAAAAAAATCATTCAAATTAGTCTTTTTCAACTTTATTTTCCATTGTCATTTTGCACCAAAGAAGACTAAAGTAAATGACATTTTGCAAAGGCAGACTAATGAAGGGTTTTTAAAATCTCAGGGACTGAAACACCAAACACATATAAGCTATGATTTGGAAGTTTACTCATTTATATACAGTATGCAATTATGCATTACACCTTTTCCTTTTTTGGTGAATATAAGCTATGATTTTACAATCAGATAGAAACCCAGGTATTTGATTAAAAAAAAAAGACAATTGGACATAAACCCCAATTACAGACAACAGAACCACTGGAAAACATTCACTCAAAACATAAAACATGTGATAGAGACACTGCAGAACTTCGAGGACTTGCTTCCTCCCTACCCTAAGGCCCAATTCGTCACTCAAATTCTGCCTAACTTCAATTCTCCCTTCTCTTTGCATTTATCCCAACCATATACCCTTCTCATCCTTTTCCCCACTTGCATGTAGGCAGTTTGCTATACTTCAGGTCATTAGCTTTAATATTTCCCATCTTATTCTGTAATTTGTGGGCTAATCCACTGGCTTTCTTCCTACCATTCCTCATGTACAACTCAGTGGTCAGTACCAAGAAATCTAATTTACAGTAACATCAGAGGTTGAAGCAGTATTTCCACTAAAATGTTAAGAAATTATCTCGGATACTAATAATTACCAATTATGCAACATTCACCAATTACCACAGCTATGCACCACGACCTCAAACCAATATTAATGTTTTATTTTGTCAGTCAAGATATAGTTGGAATAAGATTAATGCGAAAAATGAAGCTTTTTAATCATGATATAACAAAGGAATAGACACACTCAGACAGAGTAAGATCGCTTGTAAAATTAAAAAAGAAAAATATGACATTATCTTACCGAGTCTGAAGTTCATTCTTGCGGAAGGGATTATAAGTGTTGTGATATGAAATACCCTTTTTTCTAGAGCCACCCAAATTGCAAGCACAGATAACTGTTAAAATCACCATCCAAGACATTTTCTAGAACTTGGAAGCACACAAAATTACAACATCTCTTACCAGGGACCCTGCAAGAACACCACATGTCTCCAAGTTCTTCCTTGTGTTTTCCGAAGCTAATCTCAAAAACTCTTCCATCATTTTGACAGGCTGCAACATAAAGTGAAATTATAATAACTTCTAACCAGTATAAGAAGTTAAGAACTTAAAGAGACAACATAGATAAGAACAAGTCACAATAAATGACCACACAAATCATAGAAGAAAAACAAATTTGCACATATAGGGGACTATATTTTGAGACTAGATGTTTCAATAAGCAAGAGTTTAACAAAAAATCCACTTACTGATATTTGCCATATTAAGTAAATTCATGATCACTGTTGCATGATGTAAAGACCACATAACCTTAGACCTATTGTTGCTGATTGTAGCTAGGCCAATGTGACTTGTTTGTATGTTGTGTTTTTATGCCATTGTGTTGTTGGTGCCCAGTCCTTATAAAATTCTTATATGCGGTGTAGTAGTTCAGCATGGTATATATGTTTATGTTTGTGTTAGACATTGTCTTATATAAATCTACCTTTGTTGATGTAGGTCCAAGCTATTCACTAGATATGGTGGTAAAAGTTTAATTTCAAAGCAACAAAAAGTCGTTGACACAAGTGCGATTCATATACTCCCTTATTCAGGTATGTACCGCAACAAACTTTATTTAATGTCCTACCTTCATTGATTGTGTCAACTTCCATCTATAGCGCTATTCTATAACATGCATTGCATTTTACAACCTTAGATTCCCGTTCAAGGTTCAAGTCAATGATTAATACGGATAGTTTGGATTAATCATTTTCATTGAATCTTGAATTGTCTGTTTGGACAATTTGGGAGGTAATGTGTTTTATACAACATTCATACATTCACATTACATACGGTTTATTGTATTTAGTGAAAATTCGGTACATTTCAAATTGCGTTCTCCGGGTCCATACTGAAAGCGGTTAAATATAACATCCGCTTTCATGTCGTGTACTCGGAGACCAATGCGAAATGCTGCCGAAATTTCGTTAAATATAACAAACCTTATGTAATGTTAATGTATGAATGTTGTATAAAACACATTACTTCTTGAATGGGATAGGGCCACACCTCTAATGTATACATGACATACATGTGCATCCATGTAAGGTTTTTTATTGAAAAGCTTTGCCATCAGATGGAAAACATGGATCGTAGTTGGATGAGAGCACCACGCATTACGGATCAGTACGAAAATGGGGTTGAACACTTTATTCAATTTACTATCGAAAATGCGCCATCTTTGCGGGGAAAATATTATTGTCCATGTGTGAAATGTGGGAATGGGAGACGACAATCGATAGATGACATGAGAACTCATCTAATATGTGACGGCATCATTCCTACTTATACGAAGTGGATATGGCATGGTGAAAGGTCAAACACTGAAACAGCGACCCAACCTACATTTGAGTGTTATTCAAACGTTGACCGTATAGAAGACATGATACGCGACTTGGGTGAAGAAAGTTTCCGGCAAGCACATGCACCAACCTATTCAAAATTACTGATTCAAACACACCTTTGTATGTTGATTGCACATCGTTCACACGGTTGTCTGCAGTTTTGTCTTTGGTTAACTTGAAGGCCAGATATGGATGGAGTGACAAAAGCTTCACAGAGTTGCTTGTATTGATTAAAAAGATGCTTCCTCCGGATAACACGTTGCCCAATAGTCATTACGAAGCCAAGAAGATTTTGTGTCATATGGGGATGCAGTACCAGAAAATACATGCATGCCCTAATGATTGCATATTGTACCGCAAGGAATATGCCGAACTGTGCAGTTGTCCCACTTGTGGGTCCCCAAGATACAAACTGATAGACGATGATGGCGGTGATGACTCAACCTCATTCACAGGTCGTCCCGCAAAAGTCTGTTGGTATCTTCCAATTATTCCTAGGTTTAAGCGGTTGTTTGCTAATGCAAATGACGCAAAAAACCTCACTTGGCATGCAGATGGAAGAGCTACCGATGGCAACCTCAGGCATCCCGCAGGTTCTCCTCAATGGAAGGCAATAGACCATATGTATCCACAATTTGCCAACGACCGAAGAAACCTGAGGCTTGCCCTAGCTTCTGATGGTATGAATCCTTTTGGTATCCTCTCCACTAACCACAGTTCATGGCCTATATTGCTTATGATTTACAACATGCATCCTATGTTGTGCATGAAGCGAAAATACATTATGTTGTCTATGATGATAGTGGGTCCACGACAACCAGGAAATGATATTGATGTGTATTTGGCGCCTTTGATTGAAGACTTGAAACTAATGTGGGTTGAGGGTGTTGATGTCTTTGATGGGCACCTACAGGAAACTTTCAGGTTGCATGCCATGGTATTTTGCACAATTAATGACTTTCCAGCATACGACAATTTGAGTGGATATAGTGTCAAAGGACATCATGCATGTCCTATATGTGAAAAACATACAAGCTTTGTCCAACTAAAACATGGAAAGAAGACAGTGTATACAAGGCATCGGAGATTCCTCCAACCGTATCACCCATATCGACGATTGAAGAAGGCTTTTTATGGTTCTCAGGAGAAGGAAATTGCTCCTACACCGTTAACAGGAAAACAAGTTTATGATCGTGTAAAGGACATCATTAATGTATTTGGGAAAACCCAAAAGAAGGATGCTACTGACAAGCAAATTTGGAAGAAAAGATCCATTTTTTTTTATCTCCCATACTGGTCGGATTTGGATGTCAGACATTGTATAGACCTGATGCATGTTGAGAAGAATGTTTGTGATAGTTTAATTGGCACCCTCCTTAACATTCAAGGAAAGACAAAGGATAAATTGAAATCTCGCCAAGATTTGGTTGACATGGGTATACGACACCAATTGCATCCAATTGAGAAAGGTCAACAAACATATTTGCCACCTGCATGTCACACGTTGTCAACAAGGGAGAAAAACAATTTTTGTCAGTGTTTGTGGAAAATAAAAGTGCCTCAAGGATACTCTTCTAATATAAAGAGCCTTCTGAAATTGGTAGGGTTGAAGTCTCATGATTGTCATGTGTTGATGCAGCAAATATTGCCTATTGCAATTCGTGGTATATTGCCTGAAAAAGTTAGGGTTGCAATTACTCGTTTGTGCTTCTTGTTCAATGCATTTTGTAGCAAAGTCATTGACCCGACACAATTAGATGAATTGGAGAACAAGGCTGCCATTGTCCTTTGTCAATTGGAGTTGTTTTTTCCTCCATCTTTTTTTGACATCATGGTCCACTTGATAGTTCACTTAGTTAGGGAGATCAGATTGTGTGGTCCGGTTTTCCTACGATGGATGTACCCTGTTGAGCGCTACATGAAGGTGTTAAAAAGTTATACCAAGAATCAATACCGTCCTGAGGCTTCCATTGTTGAAAGATATGTTGCCGAAGAAAGTATTGAGTTTTGTTCTGAATACATGGATGCACTTAAACCTATTGGCATTCCACATACCCGTCATGAATTGTCAGCGGGAGGTAAGGGTACACGGGGTTACAACGTTGTCACATTCAGTTAGACAGGAGGTTTCACAAGCACATTTGTATGTTTTGAATAACACCAAAGAGGTCTTGCCTTATATTGAAAGACACAAACAATATTTGAAAAACGCTCACCCAAGAATGAACACCATGAAGTTGTTGCAAGAACATAATAGAAATTTTGTCAGCTGGTTTAAGAACCAAATACTTCTAGATGACAGTGCATCAAAAACATTAAGGCTGTTAGCTGTTGGTCCATGTCTCAATGTCCCCACTTGGAAGGGATACGACATCAATAACTATTCCTTCTACACAAAGGGACAAGATGAACATAGTAACGTACAGAACAGCGGGGTTAGTGTTGACGCGGCATCTGAGCATTTTTGTGGTGCATCTGACAACAACCCAATTCATGCTACAATGCCTTACTTTGGATTCATTCAACAGATATGGGAGCTTGATTATACTGCATTCAGGGTGCCTGTGTTCAAGTGTCAGTGGGTCAACGGTAACACTAGGGTGCATGAAGATCGGTTTGGATTTACATTAGTTGAACTTGATAAGGTCGGTTACAAGGATGGGCCTTTTATATTGGCTGAACAAGCAAGACAGGTCTTTTATGTCCAAGATCCTTCTGATGCAAGATTTTCTGTGGTTTTACATGGAAGACCGTGGGGCGCAAGTCACAAGCATGACGCAAGTGCTGTTGATGTTGGTGACATCCCTGGTTTTGCAACACACATGCCTTCCGTCGTTGAAGACCAAGAAGTTGACGATGAACATGCAAATCGTGTTGACCATGATGAAGGCTTTTGGGAGAAAAATAAAACATGACTGGAACTTAATAAAGTAATTGTTTTATCTACCACAATCACAAACAAATTACAATACTTATTGAATTTACTACATTCACTAAACACCAGGTATATTCTTGTTAGCACTTATGTATTTTATTGGTTTAACTTATGTTGTGCAGATTGATGGCTACACCGCCTGTGTCCCCTCCCAATACAAACACTTGTTCTGAATCCACATCTATGAGGAGTAGACAGTCAACCAAGCTAAGAAGGTTGACTTTGAGAACCGTCAACGAGCCAAGGCCAACGGTAACTGTCAACCATGCTACTGGGAGAGCAACCGGCGATAATAAAGAAATGTTCCAAAGCTACCTTGGGGTCGTTGCAAGGGAGAAGATTCCTATTACACATGCCTATTGGAAAGTGTTGAATTGAGGGGGAGCAACTTGAAGAATCAAGCAATGATCAAGAGTTGGAAGTTTTGGCTTTCAACATGACTCAAGAATGAGGACTAAAGCTTGTGATTAAAATGTAAAAGGAAAAGAAAGCATTATGATGATCCAAGTATTGATTGCATATCATTCATTCATCATACAAGCATTGCATCATTTAGATCTTAAGTGATTAATTTGATATTGAAGAAAAAGCTAAGTATTTTGGAAAAATAGTCTAATACGGGTTTAATCGATTACTGAGTTAAAGGAATCGATTAT
>PYAF01000798.1:218361-236130 GCA_007407185.1 Glycine tomentella
AGTCTTTATCAATTCTTGTATGAATTCTGTGTTGTGTGTTTATCCTTGTGTGAATTCTGTGTTGTGTAATTAATTTGATTGTATTACAAAGTCTTGGATTGATCTTGGATAAGGATAATCATTCTGGGTTTGTTTTAAAGATCCTAAGGGCATTCTAACTCTGATTTTAAACTCTGATATTGAAAGAAAGTTTTTTTTTAATTACCCAAGGTTAACCAATTCACCCCCCCCCCCTCTTGGTTAATTGTGAGTGTTCCTTATTTTTTAACAGAAAGATGTCCCAGCCTCCCTAAAGGATCTAGTATGGGATGACATATTGGTATGTATGGTTACTAATGGTGTCTTTACTTGGGTGAAACTAAAATGATAAACACTTTGAAATCAATTAATGTGTTTTGTCACATCTTTTTGCAGGCTAAATTTGATATCCCCGATGCTGCAAAAGCAAAGAAGAAGGTTATGGCGTCTGTGGGCACAAGATGGAGACAATTCAAGTCTTCTTTAACAACTAAATACATATATGCTGACCCCAACAACAAATGTAAAGACGATCCCTCACTTGTGTATGGTTTGGACACAGAGACATGGAACGAGTTTGTTGCGAGCCGGACATCTATAAATTGGCAGGTTAGATACATATTCAATTTTTTGTACATCAATTACATGAACTTGTCAATGCTATGCCATTGGTAGCTGACATTACCATTAATATTTGAGTTGACAGGGAATTAGGAAAAAGGCCCAAGAAATTCAAAAACATAATGATTTCCCGCATGTATTGTCGAGGGGGGCTATGATAAACTTGAAAAGAAACTTATGGAGGAGAAGATTAAACAACGACAACAAGATATGATGCATACTGAAGATTCATCATCTGTTGTTTATCCTCCATCTCCAATTCCAAGACAGCTAAAGTGGAAGATGGCCCGAACTAAAAAATATGGAAATATGACATCTGACGCTGCACAACAAATAGCTGATAAAATAGTTAGTATAATTATTTCATTAAGTTGTAACATTGACGTGAATACCATATAAGAAACTTACTTGATGATGTAATTGTTGCAGGACGCTTTAGAGGAACAAATGACACAAGGCAGATTTGTTCCCCAAGATCAACAAGACATACTGAATGTTGCTATCGGAAAACCGGAGCATCCAGGTCGTGTTAGGGGAGTTGGCTCTGGTGTGACTATCAGCCAATATTTTGGACGCAATTCAGGTGCGTCTAGTAATATGTCGATGTCAATAACACCTGACCAAATGGCTGCAGTATTGCAGAAGTTTAAGGACGAATGGAAGCGAGAGTTGAAGGAAGAAATAAAATTGTAGTTGTCTCAAATGGCCTCACCCATTTCAGACCAAGTTGAGGCAGACGTGGGAAACTTGGTTGCCCGAGTGAGCACAAAGGGGAGTTGTGCAGAAAAGCCAACAAATGTATCTGGCAAAAAGGATGCTAATGATGGTGTGTCGTGCATGGGGTTGTATATTCAATGTAAAGGTTCTACACGCCTCGTCGCATTGGGAAAAGTATGTGCCAGGGGCTCCACTGTTCACAACATAGCCTATGCAGATGATGTGGTAAGGGTAACTATTGACAAAATATATGATGCGAACGCGCAAGTTCCACTTCCCACATCGGAGATTAAGTTCGTAGGAGACGCCCTTAACACATTTGTTGCATGGCCCTCACATCTAGTTAAGCCAGTGTCACAGAAGGTACATTAACTATATTTATGAAATTCAACATATGCTTTATTTTATGCAAGTCATTGGTTAACATAACAACATGGATAACACTCAAATTTTTGTCAAATGTAGGAATTAGATAATTCTCAAAAAAAGGTGGTGGGAGATGACACTAATCGCATCATATATGAAAGAGTTAATGCCATGGAAGATTTGGTTCACATCCTACCTGAATTGTATTATAATCCTGTCGCTGTGCCGTGGGAAGGGTCGAAATTTGGGTTGGGAGATGTTCAATCCACTTTGTTCATAACGTTTTCTGATGTCAATGAAATTATAGCTGGCAACAAGTGTCTCAACATATCGGTAATGCAGTTGTGGATAAAGTAAGAACATGTGCACTGAATATTTTGTCACCATAAGTTATAATTTGTAGACCTTACAAATAACTGTGTAACAAATATAAATGTTAAATAGGTTAATGGAGGACTGGACTTCATCAGTGGGTGCAACCTCCGTGTATGCATATTTTGAACCTCAGTCGATACACAATCCAAAGGACAAACGTGCACAATGTCAACAATACATGGAAAAATGGATGGAGGATTCACAAAGAGAGCTGTACTTGGGAGCATACCTTCATCAGTATGTTTATCCTACATGGTTTACAAAAATTAAAATGTACCTTGTAACTATGACTAATCATTTCAAAAATGCAGGGCTCATTGGCAGCTATTTATAGTATCTCCGATGAAGGACACTGTGGTATGGATGTGTTCGTTGCGTAAGAAGGCCGATGTTCACATAAAGGCCGTTATTAACAAGTAAGTTGTTGACGACATCATACTTTTAATGAATGTCAAGGCATATTTAAACTCTTCACTGTTGACGTTAACCATAATTATGATGTTGGAATAAATAAATCAGTGCAATGAAGACGTTGAAGACTAAGAGAGACGGTACACCTAATCCATTGCCACCCCATTGGATTGAGTTAAAGGTTAGTGTTTCAAACAATGCTATGTAACCACTTAAATAATATTGGCAAGTTTGTTTATATGTAAACAATAGCAACTGATTGTTGATGAATTTAGAGCCATGTTCAACTCGGAGGATATGAATGTGGGTATTATGTTATGCACTGGATGTGGAACATTGTTATTGGGGGTTTGAAGGATGACTGGAGCAAGGTACAAAGGATAACTTAACCCATTATGATTCTTGAATTACAATTTTTCATATTCCATTGTCATTTACATTAAACTACTTTGAATTGATCCATGTTAATGTTGCAGTGGTTTTCGGATGGAACACCGTTGGATTGTGACCACATTTCTACAATTCGCAAGCAATGGGCAGCATATTTGTTGGAAGTTACACCAATGAGCGATTGTGAATTGTAGTTAGTGTGTTGTTATATTTTGATAAACGCTGATGCTGTATAAGTTGTTTAGGGACAATATTTTAAACATTCTGCTTCGTTAGAAATAGTTGAATGAGATGATTGAATTATAGTTATTGTAGTCTCTCTTTCTTGCTGTCACACACATATGCCTTCACACACAAAGAATGACATTATTTTGGGTTTTATTGATATGTGAGACATTACTTTGGATTTTTTATTCACATGTCAAATTATTTGTTGAAAATGGGAAATAGACATTGGTTGCGGTCATGCTGTAGGTGCACTGTGTTGACGGCTGTGAGTATCCCTTTCCCTCTCTTATGTATTTCATCCATGTTGTCATGAATTGAATTTGTGGGTTTTGTTTTCTCCATGATTGTGTGAGTGACTGAGTTCCCATCCAAAACATTTTGCTTATGGGTTGTAAAGTAGAATTAGATTGAGGTACAATAGTGGTATGTGAGGAAGTTTCTAGTTGGGGAGGGGAAGGTGCAGCATTGGGAAGTGACTGACATGGGTTGGGAGAGATGGTAGGTATGAAGACTAGGGATAAAAGTTATACATTGTCACAAATTTTAAAAATAAAGGGACTTAGTTGACTAAAAAAAGCTACAGAAACCATAGATATGTCTACCAATTGGTTTGGATTCGATCTCCAAAGTTGCAGATCTGGCACAAATATAGTTAGAGAACGATGATAATGACAGTATGGCATTTGTGTCTTCGTCACCAGCACACTCGTTCTCTACTGGTTGTTGGTTCTCGCTAGCAATTTTTGTAAGATAGCCTATTCACATTATCTTTTCTATTTTCGCATGTACGGTTCTGTCTGCTGGGAAGTTCAAAACAATCACATTCCATTCGCATTCTAGTTTTTCTTTGATCGGTAAGCTTCCTTTTCCTTCTCTCTCGATTTCTTTTAACTTATTTCAGTGATTTTATCAATTCCTTTTAGTGATTTTCTCTTTGGGAGGGTTTTCCTTCTTCATCAAATTCCTAATTTCAATTGTGCCTCGCTATCCCTTTCCCTCCTCCTGCAGGGGACTTCACCATACTTGCTGGAGATTGGTTAAAGACACTGCATGTGCAAGACAGGTATTCAGTTTTTTTTGTTTTTTTCATTTTTTATATATAAAGGTATTCAATCAATTAGTAGATAGAAACGCAAAAGTTTAAATCTATTACGTCCTTAATTTGTTTCTTAAAATATAAATAAAACCATATGTAAATTAAAATGTATCATACTTTTAAAATTAACTGAAAAATAAATCTATATTTACTCATTTTATAGTGTATAGGAATTACGATAGTTTTTAACTCCTTTACTGCTAAGTTGATTCAGTAACTCGGTCTTTGCCCCCTCCTTGGTACAAGGTTTCCAAAAACTAAGCAGAACAATGGTTTTTTAGAAACCATTTGCCTTGACCATGTCCGTAGTCGTCTTTTATAAAAAAAAATATTACTATGGTAGTCTCACCACTGTTAGTCTATTTTCTTCATTGTTAAACAAAAAGAATATATAGTTCTTTCTTTTGAGAAAATTTAAAATTAATACATGAATTGTGCTTGCCTCACGCTTGATTAGACTTATACAATTTACTACTTGGAAATTCCAGCAAAATGTATGTGCGACTAATTTTTTGAAACAAAGTCTATCTACCAACTTAAATCTTGTACAGGTATATCCAATTTTTTTTATTTGTTAACAGCTAGTCTCATATAATATTATTTTAAATGTTCAGAATCCTTTTTGTTTTATATATATATATATATCATATATATATATGATATATATATATATATGACTGGTAGTGTTCAAATTAAGAAGTGTGTTTCCTCTGTAAAAGTTTGTACATGATATAAATACATTTGTAATATCTTAATATTTATAGAATGACTAAGAGTTCAACATGGTATAGCTGATATGTTAATGCAATTTCTGGGCTCCAATATATGAACCTTGGCCATGGTTTCCTTGTTAATTTTCTTTGTAATCAGCCTTCAGTGAGAAACTTTATATTATCAAAGGTTGGTGTGGTGCTGGAAGGTATTTATTAATTTAAATCAATCAATGTTAATTCATTTTTTTCCTTTGACCAATATTGATCTTAGAGTTACTGGAATTTTGTTAAATTGAAGGGAATTTATTTAATGTGATTTTAGAACAATCAAATTACTCATAGGCACAAATTTTGGGTATGGTTCTGTAGGTGTTAATTAAGATGTTATGGTAGTGATTACTGTGTGTCAACAGTGTTGATCAAGCTACTCTTGTACCCTTGTTGTTGCAGGTGACAAGTTGCAAGCATGAGTTTCATCTTCAGTGCATTCTGGAATGGTATTGCTATTTGGCTTCATTAATTGAATCATTTGGGTCAATCATGGGGATTAATTTTGATGGGGCTGGGCTGTACTCTGTTGGTAATGATGGGTGTTTTGCTTGCTTGCTTATTATTATTGTTGTGTACTGCTACTGTTATAGCTGTTGCGATGTGTCTTGGTCACTGAAGTGGTTTTGTCAAGTAATGATGGGTGTTTTGCTTGCTTGCTTATTATTATTGCTTATCATGTTGTATTCTTTGGAGGGATTTCTTTGGATTTGATTTGTAGAAGCAAACTTTCCATTGAGGTTGAGGTAGTCATCATGTTTTATATATTCTAAGTTTTTAATTTTTTGGGTCATGTATTCTAGCCTCAAGAGCTACTGAGGATGCTGCAGAAAAGTCACCTACGGGGTGTAAAAAAACCAGTTCTTTGAATGAAACCATTGGTCAATAACAGTTGTAGTGCATCACAGATAAAGATTATTACAATATAGTTGCAAAACCATATGTGATGCAAACCAATTAATCCTAATGTAAAAAAAGGAGATGCAGCTGATGACTTCTGTAGCATTGCCCTGCAACTGGGTTATAATATTGGTAAAACTTACACAGCTTTGTATAGATGAACTTTCTAGACTAACTATTTCAACTAGTTTTCTTTAACAGTTTTATCTTCTAGAAAAATCCTATTGTGATAATTTTTTACAATTGTCAGTTCTGCGTATCTTAATTTCTGATTGGTTGAGGCTATATTTATTTTCAATACTGACACGTGCATAATTTTTTTTTCTTTCACATGAATGATCAGAAAACAGCTCCTGATTTTTCAACGTCACTAGGTAACTTTGGTGAACTAAATGACCCCAATGGTATGGCAGTCACCACATCATGGTCCTCCCAAGGTATGCTTTGCTTCTCGCTCCACACACAACAAAATTTAATCTGAATCAAGTGTTGATCTTTGCTACCAAATGTGGTGCCATTAAATATTGACATTGAGATACTGTATTCATGTGGAACCGTGTGTAGTGTCCTTAATTTAAATAATACAAATAGGTCGCCCTTCACGGGTTAATTAGTAAAAAGGGGAACACGGATTTGATTATTGTTGTGCTTGATAATAAGAATATGTTTTGTTGGTCTCTAGTTTTTCCATGTGGTAAGTATAGCAAACGGTGGGATATATCTTACCATATGGGTGAGAAGTGAGCTGAAGGACCATGTTCAAAATATGAAAGTGTCTTGTGTTGGCAGAGGTTTTCTTATGTTGTCTAGTGTACTTGTAGAAACTGAATTTAAATTCATGAATCATGTTACTTTTTAGTACCTCCTTTCTCTGGTAATGGGTTTTTCCATCTCAGTATTCTAGCTGTATATATTCCATGTATCCATATGAACATAGATTTTATTCACCATTGTTTTGTTAATTTACTAATTACAATGCTTAAACTCTTATTTTATCGTTACTGGTTTATAACAAGCAGCTTGATTAAATCATTAACTCATCTGAGTTGTAATAACAGCATGTCACTGGCAAGGAAGCTATGCGTCCAGGTCCACTTGTACAAAAACAAAAGATCTCAGGTTTATTCTCTATCCTTGTGTTTTAATTAATTAAATATGAATTTCAATCTAGTTTCATGTGTAAAACAAAACAAAAATATAATTTAATTTTTTTAGAATTTTTATTCATAACAATAAAAAACAAATATATATATATATATATACACATTTTTACCACATCATTGATTTATGTAATTTATTTTAATGTTAAAATATTTATTGATGACCAATTAATGAATGAAAGAACCAAAATGACAAATTAAAAAACAATGAGACTAAAATTGTGAATTAAGAATTACAGGAGAAATAAAATTATAATCAGGCAAAAATATAAGTTTACTTTATTATGTTAGGCTAATCAAACAAATTATATACTTACTATTAAAGGTTAAATGGTTGGTGCATTTGTTCTCACCAACTTTAGTTTGTACAAGGCTTAAACCATTGATTGCTTTTGTTAGCAAATTCTTGCATTTTTATTTTTTTATGAAGATGGTTTTTTTTCCAGAGAGATGGTGGCTAATAGCCGTTATAAAATTCTTGCATGCGAAACACTTAAAATCAACTGTAACATCACTATTAAAAAATACTTGGGCGGTATTGTAATTAATTTCAAAAAACAATTTACGTACCAAAACACTTAATATTGCAAGTAAATTTGTTTGTTAATCTCCTGATCGTGACCATGCCTGTGTTTCTTCACAGATCTTACTAAATGAAGTGGCACCTAGACCTGACAAAGTAAAGACATATTCTATGTTACTTTGTAATTTGATAATATTTCACTTATAATTATACAACTTTTACTTATTGTAAATTCATTTTTGCAATATATGATTGCATTAGTTTTTGTTTATGTTGAATGAGTATGCATTAGTTAATTAGTGTTTTTAGGCTCTTCAATATATTATTCATTTCTTTATTTAATTATTAGAGAATGAAATTATCACAATGTGGTGTATTTGTAAAATTTATTTGGTAGTAATAATACAAATCAATTTCAATTTCCGTAAACAATTAAAAAAAACAAAATAGGGAAACAAAGATGGTTTTATCAGAAACCGTCTTTGAATGCTGGCCTACAAAGACGGTTTCTGCTAAACCGTCTTCTTATCCTCTTATTTAAATTAAAAAAAATAAAATGAAAAGAAACAAAGACGGTTTTAGGAAAATCGTCTTTGAATGCTGGCCTACAAAGACGGTTTCTGCAAAACCGTCTTCTTATCCTCTTATTTAAATTAAAAAAATAAAATGAAAAGAAACCAAGACAGTTTTCTTAAAACCGTCTTTGAATGGTGGCCTACAAAGATGGTTTCCACAAAACCGTCTTCTTATCCTCTTATTTAAATTAAAAAAATGAAATGAAAAGAAACAAAGACGATTTTCGTAAAACCGTCTTTGAATGGTGGCCTACAAAGATGATTTCTACAAAACCGTCTTCTTATCCTCTTATTTAAATTTAAAAAAAAATAAAATGAAAAGAAACAAAGACGGTTTTCGTAAAACCGTCTTTGAATGGTGGCCTACGAAGACGGTTTTGGGAAAACCGTCTTCTTTTCATTTAATTTAAATTTAAAAAAATTTAAAATAAAGGGAAACAAAGACGGTTTTGGTAAAAACTGTCTTTGAATAGTGGCCTACGAAGATGGTTTTCGCAAAACCGTCTTCTTTTCATTTATTTTAAAATAAAAAAAATTTAAAATGAAAGGAAACAAAGACGGTTCTCGCAAAAACCGTCTTTGAAAGTGTACAAACAAAGACGGTTTTTGCGAGAACCGTCTTTGTATCTATTTTAAAAAAAATTAAAAAAAAAGAAAAAAAATTACAAAGACGATTTTTAGAACTGTCGTTGAAAATGCCAACTTACAATGACACCTGCAACAAAGACGGTTCTAGAACCGTCGTTGTTTGGGCTCTAGAACCGTCGTCGTTTCCCTGTCTGTAGTAGTGGAGAAATTAGTACGGTAGAAAGATATTACAATAAAAAATTAAGGCACTGTTTCATTAATTAACCTTTGTTGTAGTTTCAAGATTCGAAAGGTCTAAACACATTTCTTATATTCATTCCTGCCAAAGTTTTATTTAAATAAATTATTTCCAAGAGAGAGTTAGATTAAATAAGTTAGAATATCTCTATTAGACTATTTAAATGCATAAAGCTTTTTCCAATGATCATTAAATATCAATTCCTAAAATTAATCAATAATTTAAATAAAATCTCTCTTCAGGAATTGATACACAATTGATGAGTTTTAGTGAACAAAAATCATTTACTACTACAAAAAGGAATGAGCCATGGCCAATTTACTAGACCGTCTTTGACCAATATACTATTAGAAAAAGAAATATATAAAAAAGGAATGAAAGCATGGAAGAAATATTGTTTTTTTCTTACTTACCAATCTCCTTCACTAAGTAATTATATGTTTTGTCCTTTTTATCTTTAGAGAGTTATCCATATGGATATGTTATTCCATACTAAGTTACATATGTAAATAAACTTCATTAGCACATAAGCAACACATGAAACCTTACAAAATTGAAAAATAACTATCACACAAAACAAAGTAATAATACATACCATATTACAACATGTTGGAATTCTATCACCAAGTTCTGCATGTTCCTAGCTAACCTTAACTTTAGAAACACAATTTAGAAATAAAAACAACCTATGAATATCAAGTTGAAAAGGAGTTTTAAATAAATAAGAACTATATAATTGATATCTTCAACAAATGAACTTTCCATTGTATTTCAAACTTTAATTAGAACAATTATAATTACAATTTCATCGATCAAGTAAACATCTTAATTTTCAACAAGTGTTTTACGTTTTACGTTTACCTTTTCATCTAAATGACTTATTTCCTTTATGGCAACAATTAAGTATGGTATTTTCATTTACTCATCTCCCCATTTGTCCGTTTTTCTTGTATGCATATGCGGTCATTTTTAGTTACTCTTCTCCCCCATCTAATCCTTATTTTTTGTTTTCTATTTTTCTTAAGGATCTTGGTAAGCTCCATTTGGATGTGTCTCTCAAGCCTCAAACTTATCACATATAGATTATCGCTGGAAGTGTAATTATATGTTTGTTAAGTGTATTTTTTTTTCATTTTGCTCTTGCAAATATAGATCACCATATTAATATTAGCCAGCTTTCTTATAATTTCAGAGTAACATACCTTTGCCTATTATTTTTCGAATGATTTCTATGATGAGATTCCTGAAGTGGTAAAACTCACGGATCCTGCCTTTAATGAGTTTGAAGTCTTTGTGAAAAAACATTATAAAAAAGTTTATTTAACGAGTGGCACTAAAAGGATATGTGATTTCTATGGGATAAATGATGGAGGTTGGTTAACTCTGATTTATTTTTAGAGGAACATGTTTGTCATACATGTTAAAAATCATTTAGGAGATGAGATAACATCTCCTACTAGAAAAAAATGTTTTCTTTGCCCTTAAAACAAGTTGTCATGCCAACTGCCAATGGAAGCACCAGTGGCAATTTATCATGTTTTGATCAAGCCTTTAACTGTTGCTGATATCAATGACTATTATTTGGAAACTTTTCTATTGTTTTGAAATAAATAAATTATTCATCTTGTTAGGGATAAATAATTGGGCCTAGCGTTTAGGTTTATTATGGGATCGTGGATTATAGATCTCAACTGAAGACAGAATATGAACTTGGTCAATTATGAAGATCATGGGGCCAAAGCAGTTAATGATCCCGGTCGAGATTCTTGGACACGTTCAACCACTAGTAAAGAGATATGTGATATAAATATGAGATGGTTGCACACGAAAAAGGTACACACACAGACATTCTTGCTCTCTCTTTCCATTTACACTGTGCACACACCTCACGCCATTGGTTGAGTATAGTTTTGTGCATAGTGATAATCTTTTAAAGGTATTTTATTCCATATAAATATCTTGAAGGAGAGCTTGATCCTGCATCAAATTACCAGTAAACTTGCTGGACATTTGTGTTCTTAAATAACGGAACATTGGCGCTATCCGTGGGGAGAGATAAACTTCTAATCCCACGATTGACAATGGTTAATACCAGAAGCAATCAGTCTCTGCCACCACCTTCTGAGATGCCGGGAAGAGAAGAATTACCACCCGGTAATCAGAATGTGGTTCATAGCAAGGATGTGCACGTGATTGATGCGGTTTCAGATTCAGCCTCATCCCCTGCTCCAACGGGACAAGCAATCTGAGATGTTCCACAATTAAACCTAGTTCTTCATACAGAGGTCAAGGTCGCACATGAACCGAAACCAGTCGAAAGATTAGTAAGTAACACCTTCAGTTCGATCCTAGCTCGAATTGAGAGCATGGAGAAAAATATGCCCTTCAACGGCAGGAAGATATGAAAAACATCACATGACAAATGGAGGAACGGAATGTGGAATGGAAATGTGAAGAGGAATTGCATATATAGCGCTTAGAGCAGGAGCTTCGCCGGGATGTAGAGACCTCGATCCACAATGAATATCGAGGACATCAAGATAGTTATGCAGTCAGGAATGAAACCAGTCTTCAAGCTCATCAGGCCTCGACCCCGGCAGTTCCTGTGAATTATCCTGGAAATTCAGAGGAACCGATTAGTCGATTTAAAATTGGGGGCTCATCACGAGGGAACCATCGAAATGACAACCCAATGCAGCCTGAAGCCTTAAATTAACCAATCAATACTGAAAGAAATATTGACGCTGGGATGAAGCAACCGATAAACCAGCCTCAGATTGATGATCCAAATCCTGCTGCAGAATCCACATCTCAGCTAAGGAAGGAAGGAGGTATATACCGGTGGAAGTATAGTCAAGGACAACATAACAACAACTCTTTTTCAGATGAGATAGTTAATGCTCGTTACTTAGACGATTTTGATGATTCATTTCTATCAAAATATGATGGAACTCAGGATCCGTAGGTGCATATCGATGAATTTGATATGCAGATGTGTATTCGGGGAATTGACAAGCCGATAATTTCCTGGATCTTTGTTACTACTTTGACCGGAGCAGCCCAAACATGGTTCCATACCTTGCCTCCGCGATCGATATGTAATTTTGAGGATTTTGGACAGAGGTTTTTGCTGAATTTTGCGACCAGTAAAAAACAACCAAAGTCCGAATTCGCCCTCGGAAAGGTACGATAGCAACCTAGCGAAACGTTGTAAGGCTACCTGGACCGCTTTAAAGAAGCAGCGTTGCAAGTACAATGGTTAAAAGAACAGGTCCATGTATACCTTATCTCTGCTGGTTTGGACGGATCTTCTCAGTTTGCGAAGTTCATATATAAGGATCCGGTGAAATCATTGATGGAGTTTCAAGCCCGATCCAAAAAATACTTGGAGTTAGAGCAGATGGAAATCGCAAATGCAACAGGCAGAGAAAAAGAAAGGAGTCCCCAAAAGAGGAGCCCGATGCAAAGGAGCCGGCAACAGTCAGGAAATTTAATTCAAGGTAGGGGTACGGAGTCCAAATTTAGGCCGGGAAGGTATGAAAACAAGTATGAAAAATACACGCCGTTAAATGTACCCTGGTTGCAAGTGTGGAGAGAGGTTGCGTTGACAGACATGAAGAAGGTGGAGCACCCTCGTCCATTGTACAATAAAGTCGGGGTGGATAAATCCTGGTTTTGTGAATTTCATAATGGACCAGGACACACCATAGATCAATGTTGGGATCTCCGTGATGCTATTGAAAAGTTTGTTAAAGAAGGCAGATTGCGACAATATGTAATAAATACCCAAGGCCGCAAGAATAAGCGTAAAGGTGGAGAAACTCAGATTGGGAAAGAAAAGGAAGACAAGAAGAAACAACAGAATGATGATGAGTTCCAGGAGCTGGAATTCGAATGCAACGTCATATCCGGAGCCTTGGGAGGAGGAGGAGGAGATACTGTTAGTCAGAGGAGAAAATATTTGAAAGAGATTCTCTCAGTAAGGGAGCAACCAAAGTTTAAAGGCAAAGTTAGTGAGACGGAAACTCCTTTTTTATATTTTATATAGGAGGACATGGAAGATGTTGTACCGGGTCATGAGGACAGTTTAGTAATTACTAGAACGTTGGCTAATTGCAAAGTCAAAAGAATGTTTGTAGATAATGGCAGTTCTGCAGATATCATCCTGTGAAGTGCGTTTAAAAAGATGAATTTGGACGAGGAAGACTTGAAGCCATGCAAGACCATGCTGATAGGCTTCAATGGAGGAAATACAGGCCTTAAAGGCTCCATCGACTTGCGGATGATACTAGGAACCAGGGAGGCATTCAAGTCTGAAAGGGTCAGATTCGTGGTGGCTGATTTCCCTTCACCTTACAATGTTATCTTGGGAAGACTGACTATTCATAAGTGGGATATGCTGATGTCCACCAAACACCAGAAGATAAAGTTCATAGGGAATAAAGGTTAGGTAATGACAATCCGTGGGGATCAGAAGGAATCCCGACAGTGTTATTATAGTACGGGAAAGCAAAGAAGGCCTGGCTTCACCGCCTCGGATACGTCAAGGGGATCCCATATGTCAGGAGTACCAGAACGACGGCTGGGAAAGCTAGTAAACATGGTTGAATTAGACATGAGGGAAAGTGCAGATGAATGGAGACCAAAACCAACGGAGGATATGAAAGAAGTGCAGATTAGGGATCAACCAAACCAAATCATTAAGATTGGACGGATGATGGAGGCAAACATCAAGACACAACTCACAGAATGTCTTCAAAGGAACCAGGATGTGTTCGCCTAGAACGCGTCCAAGATAATGGGCATAGATCTGACATTTTGTTGCCATAAGTTATCAATATACCCTAGATCCAAGCCGGTCCAACAAAAGAAATAGAAGCTCGAACCCCAGAGATCTCAGGCATTGGCTATACACATCAAAGAGTTATTAGAAGCCGGTTTTATACGGGAGATTCAGTATACCACATGGCTATCCAACGTAGTCATGGTCCGAAAATCAAATGGGAAATGAAGAGTATGCACGGACTACACTGATCTAAATAAGGTGTGCCGCAAGGATGCTTATCCAATGCCAAAAATTGACCAGTTAATGGACAACTCATCCGAATTTTGGTTACTGTCGTTCATGGATGCCTACTCGGGATACAATCAAATAACCATGTACCCGACGGACCAGAAAAAAAGGGTTTTTATCGGTGATAGGGAAAATTATTGTTACAATGTGATGCCCTTTGGTTTGAAGAATGCGGGGGCAACATACCAGAGGATGATGAATAAGGTCTTTGAGCCTCAGCTTGGTCGGAATATTGAAGTCTATATTGATTACATGATCGTAAAAATGACCAATCCGGACGATCATATCAAAGACTTAGAGGAAACATTTGGCAGATTAAGGGCACATAAAATTCGCTTAAATCCACTCAAATGCGCATTTGGTGTATTGTCTGGAAAGTTCCTAGGTTTTATGTTTAACTCATAGAGGAATAGAAGCCAACCCTGATAAATGCAAGGCCGTGTTGGATATGCAATTTCCAACGAACAAGAGGGAGATCCAGCAATTGACGGGAAGGTTGGTTGCATTAACACGTTTTCTTCTGAAGTCAGCAGTGAAGGCGCTCCCTTTCTTTAAGATGTTAAAGAAAGAGGCCGCAATTGGAAGGAATCCGGATTGTGAGGCTGCATTCACCGATGTAAAGAAATGTTTGAGTTCCCCACCTGTGTTGTCAAAACTAGAGTCCGGGGAGGTCCTAGTGTTATATTTATCAGTAGGAGATGAACCAATCAGTGCAGCGTTAGTAAGGGAAGTCTCCAAAATGCAGAAACCCGTCTATTTTGTAAGTCGGGCTCTCCATGATTCCGAGCTAAGGTATCAAAAGTTAGAAAAATTGGCTTTCGCCCTCCTAATAGCCGCAAAGAAACTTCGTCCATATTTTCAGAGCCACACGATCGTTGTCAAGACCAACCAGCCAATTCGGCAAGTATTACACAAGCCGGATTTGGTGGGAAGGATGATGAACTGGGCAATACAGTTGTCCGAGTTCGATCTAAAGAACGAAGCTCGGCATGCTATTAAATCCCAGGCCTTGGCGGATTTCGTAATGGAACTTACCCCGGTCAGCGGTGCAACACAAAATTGTTGGAAACTGTATGTGGACGGATTGTCCAATATGAAGGGAAGTGGAGCCGGGATTATAATTGAAAATCCGGAATAGGTGGCCATTGAACAGTTTCTTCAACTAAATTTCTTGACATCAAACAACCAGGCAAAATACGAAACACTGATAGTCGGGTTGCGATAGGCAAAGGAGCAAGGAGCAAAGAAGATAAAAGTGTTCACCGACTCTCAACTCGTTACTGCTCAGATTGATGCGTGATACCAGGTCAGGGGTCCATTGCGGGCCAAATATTTGGCTAAGGTAAAGGAAATCGTCATTGATTTTGACAAGGTAAAGGTGAGCCACATCCCTAGAGAAGAAAATACAAGGGTCGATATCCTCTCCAAATTAGTAAGCACCAAGTGCCCGAGAAACCATCGGATCGTGATTCAGCAGGAGATACCTGCACCAACCTGCGTGATGATAATTTTGACGACAAAAGATTGGAGGAGGCGGGTGGTCGACTATTTGGAAAGGGGTATAATACCAGACGACACGGTGGAAGCCAAGAAACTAATATGTGACGCCGCGATGTATACAATAGTAGATGATGAGCTCTATCGTAAAGGTTTGCACGCCCCAATGTTGCTGTGCGTGAAGCTGGATAGAGTCGACTATGTGCTGACCGAAATACATGAAGGCATTGACGGACAACATATGGGTGCTAAGGCATTGGCAAGGAAGGCTTTGCGAGCCGGGTACTACTGGCCGACAATGGAGGCCGATTCGGTGAATCATGTTAAGAAATGCAAAAGCTGTCAGAAACATGCCAGACTGTTATGGTCCCCTCCCACTGAGTTACAATTTATTTTGGCACCATGGCCCTTCTTTAAGTGGAGAATGGATCTGTTGGGGTCGTTCAAGGCAGTAGAGGGGCAGTTAAAATGGCTGATAGTGGCAGTGGATTACTTCACAAAGTGGATTGAGGCAGAACCTCTCACTACCATCACATCGGCTCGGGTGCAAAGGTTCTTTGAACGTAGCATCATTTCCAGGTTCGGGATCCTGGGTGAGATTGTAACTTATAATGGTACTCAATTCACCGACAAAGGTTTTCAAGAGATGAGGATCGAGTTTCGAATTACGCACCATTTTGCATCAGTAGAGCATCTACAATCCAATGGGCAGGTTGAGGCCACCAATAAGGTAATTGTCGAAGGACTACGAAAGTGGATGTATGATGCCAGCTCGAGTTGGGTGGAACAGCTCTATTGCGTGTTGTGGGGATACAGAACCACAGTTCAAAGTTCCACTAAAGAGACCCCGTTCTGAATGACATATGGATGCGAAGCCATGATACCAGTGGAGACCGGGAGTGTGGCAATGCTTCCCGGATCTAGATCAGAGAGGGTATTCAGGACTTCCTGGGTGACCCATGGGAACTTATTGATTAAAGCGGAAGAGACATTAGAGTGTGACCCCGCAGATTGAGACTCAACAATTAATTCTGATTGGGAAGAGTCCATAAAAATCATAGTCAGTAAATTATTGACATACATGGAGAGATTGCAACTGTATAGGGTGGAGAATGATCATATGGGATGACAATGATGTCATCAAGCTTCCTGGTATTTGGGCTACGAGGTGTGGATTCACACAGCCCCGCAAGCCTAAGTTGTTGAGAAGGGTTTATTTTAGGAACGAGAACCGGGTTGTGCCGACATGATTCGAGTATTAACTCGGCCATGGAGTCGAACCCGGATTTTATGAAATGGGAACTCTCAGCGACACAGTCTATGCACGGATCAAATTTGGTTTCGAAGGCACACTCTAAAGAATCATTTTGTTCTAAAGGAGAAAGTGGAATTTGAGGGGCAAGACTCGAAGTTGGAGGGGGATAATTTTCAGGTGGGACTAGGGGAATCCTAGGGTTTGAAGTTTTGGGATTCTTTGTGCTGGGTTTTCTTGCGCGACTAGAACCACTAGAGGATCCTCGCAAAAGGTCTTTCTCCTTCTCCTCTTCTAAGAGGGGAAACCCAAAAATCCACCACCCAGTTTTGCGCAGAAGCACTTTTCACAAGTGCGCCTCTTCTTCAGGAGTAAGTTTCATTTTAGAAATGAGCGGGATTTTGCAAGAATGTGAAAATAGGGAATGAAGAACAGAAACAAACCCAAAAAATAACTCAAAAACAGAAACGAACCCAGGAGAAAATGGACAAAGTAAAAGTTGCAGGTATAATGCGTGATTGCAAAAAAGAATAAATTATAAACGACAAAATCGTAAATGATAAAGAGGTTATGGCAAGAACGATACCTGGTGAAAAAGGAATTGGATAGGATTCTGGTGATGAAAATGGAAGGATTACATAGAAGAAAACACGCGGATTGTAACGCTTCTCTTTTCTCACTCGTGCTTGATTGATTTTAATTAAAATTTCGTGTCCACTTAGCATTAAAATTAGATTAGTATAAATTTTTTCACGAAAATTTATTTCGCTTTGCTTGCTTATTTTATGATTCGTAAGTAACGTAAATGATTATCCTTACCACGATTTATTTATAATGAGAAGTATAGTTAAATATAACAGTCCGTGTACAGTCATCCAAAATAAAATACAGACCACTAACAACATAGTTCCATACGAATTACATAGCTCCAAAAAGCAGCAACTTCAAAAGATATCATCCATACATCAAGTCAAAACAC
>PYAF01000798.1:238930-264356 GCA_007407185.1 Glycine tomentella
GGTCTTTTGCCTCAGGGACCTATCTGTCATTCTTGCAATTGTCCAAGGATATTTTGGTAATTTCTCCTAGTAAATATCTTACTAAAATATCTAGGGATACATTGGTCCTTTCCAGAATTGTTCAGGACAAAATTGTCATTTTCACCCTAGGGGCATAACCGTCATTTTTGAAATTGTTCAGGGGCATTCTTGTCATTTTACCTTAAATTTTTCTACTGTCTTTCATTAACATTTTACTCTTAGTAATTGTCTATAATTCCCTAAATTTTTTGGGGTGTTACACGGATGCAAAAAGAAGTTGGCAAAAAAGGAGTGAAGATATTTGTGATGGATGATGAGAATGCAAAATGAGACTCGAAGGAAAATTTGAAATATAAAGGGGAAAGTGTAACTGTCAGAATCATGAAACGACGTGGAGGTACAGTTGGCAATAGCGAAACGTCGTGAGGGGGCAAAGAAGTAAATTTATCTAATAGTTGGTGCCAATAAAGTCATGATTAAAACATGAAGTGAAACGGCGGTACATTTAAATGAGCGGACGGCTCGCTGCAGTTATGGATGGGACATAATGACAGCTCTTCAGTAACCTTTATCCTAGAAGAATGAAAACGAGTTAATTGAGTGAACTCGGAAACACAATACCCCGGTCAAGATAATAAAGCGAATTGGCTTTTATGGCTTTGGTTCAGAGTAGAACTCGGTTAGAATAAACCGAGGAGGGAAGAGGAACATCCCGGCACAAGCTGAACACGGGATTGTTTGCAGGATAGATCCAAGATCAATTCATATGCATCCCAGCTGTCGAGAGACCTCAACAACTGGGCTGGGGGGGCAACTGTTACGGATAAATAATTAGGCCTAGCGTTTAGGTCCATTATGGGATCGTGGATTAGAGATCTCAACTGAAGGCAAAACATGGACTTGGTCAACTACAAAGATCATGGGGCCAAAACAGTTAGAGATCCCGACCAAGATTCTTGGACACGTTCAACCACTAGTAAAAAGGTATGTGTGATATAAATATGAGATGGTTGCACATGAGAAAGGTACGCACACAGACATTCTTGCCCTCTCTTTCCATTTACACTGTGCACACAACTCACGCCATTGGTTGAGTATAGTTTTGTGCATAGTGATCATCTTTGAAAGGTATTTTATTTCATATAAATACCTTGAAGGAAAGCTTGATCCTACATCAACTTACCAGCAAACTTGCTGGACATTTGTGTTCTTAAATAACGGAACACATCTCATTATATTGATTTTGATTGTTTATAATCTTTTAGGAAATGCCTTCTGGATTTTGTTTGTATGATTTTTTTCGAAACAATAAGTTTAGTTCTGTTGGTTGACGGATTCGAGACAAACTAACCTTACAAATTAAACTAGACACTGAATCTCCTTTTTATTGGAACCTTGCAGGAGGATGACACGTTTGTTGCAAATCAAACAAGCTTCAAGAGGGATTTGTTGTAAAGCTAGGAGTGGCAAAGGGGAAAGACAATGTTATATATCTTACGAAATGTTAGATCAATCTTTTGGTTGATATAATGTAATAATTTATCTAGCCCTTTTGTTTATCAATATATTATCATGCAATTCAAAAAGTTAATTAATCAATTTTAAAATTGTTGTTGAACTAGTTTAAAGGTTGCAAAAGAATCATCATCAAAAAGCTTAGATAGTAGTAAAAATTGGTAAATCAATATATATAACTTAAATGTGTAATCTAAACCGAAATAAAAAAACAAAATCCATTATATAATTGATTTTTTTGAAAAACATGTCAAACTTATATAAACCTATTCAATTGAAAGGTTGCAAATGAATCAATGTTATCAATAAAAAAAACTTATTTTAAAACAAATTGCTAAATCAAAATAAGATAAATGGCTGATCTAAATGAAATCCAAGAAACCTATATGTTTTTGTTAAAATCGTGTAGAAAAAAGAAGGCAAACTAACATATATTTTAGAACACTAAATAATACCAAAATTTGTTAGTCTTATCATTTTAAAAGTTACAAGAATTTGGACTCAAAAAGGAAAAAATGTTTTTTAGTCTTATCACTCACAAGCTTATGTGTTTTTATTAAAATCGTATAGATAAAGAGAATCTAAAAAAAATTATCACTCTAAAAATATCAGAATTTATTAGTCTTATCATTTTAAAAGTTAACAAAATTTGGACTCATAAAAAAAAATATGTTCTTTAAGTTTTATCATTCACAAGCTGATATGTTTTTGTTAAAATCGTGTAGATAAAGAGAATCTAAAAAAATACATATTTTATCACTCTAAAAAATATTAGAATATGTTAGACTTATCACTTTAAAAAGCAACAAAAATCGGACTCAAATAGAAAAAAATATGTTCTTTTAGTCTTATCACTATAAATGTTTAAGTTCCTCACAATCAATCACAATGATAACTTAGAAAATATTTTTAGAATTTCAAATTTTAAAAGTTTCTAGTGATTGGTCTCAAGAAGAATTTGAATTTTAAGACCATTAGATTAAATTAATTGATAACATATAAAAGAACATATAAAATCACATATAAAATAAATTTGCATGTTATTTTAGTGGAAGCTTGTGAATATCTTCAATTCTATTAATTCAAGCGTTCATTGTTTGGAAGCATCGAGGTTATTGAGGTACTATCATATTAAATGACAAGTTGTTAGGGATTTTTCTATGTAGTCAAGTGAAACCATAAGTTTCAAAATAGTAATAAGACTTTCGTCCAAATCGTCTCCCAAAGGACTAGTGTTTATTCAGACAATTCTGATTAAGCAACTAAGGTTTGTAAAAGTATTTTCTCAAAGGTTTTTTGTGCAACCTTAAAGAACAATGAATAGTAAAATAATAAAATAAAGAACAACTAAAATATAAAAAAACATTGTGAAATGAAGTAGCTGAATTAATCGTAGTGTTGTTGTGAGAATTGAGAGGATTGAAAAGCCAGGATTGGACTTGGTTTCCTTCATTTCAATGTAATAACCATAATTAATCTAATTATTCACGTAGTTTATCCCCAATTTACAAATATATTCTAACCCTAATGTCTTAGGTGAAAGAGCCTAAATTATTTAGATTAATTCCAAATGTCACGGCAAGTTAATCTAAATAATTAACATTATGGTTGAGAATTAACAGAGCCTAATTGGTATTGACTTATGTCTAACAACAATTCCAATTAGGTACTCTTCTCAGTTTCAAGAACCAAAACAGTGTTTGTCAACTAAGAAGAAGAAGAAGAAGAAGAAGAAGAAGAAGAAGAAATGCATAAACAATTTATTAAAAAGAAGAATTACATGAATTAAATCAGTCGTTCCAACCCCGATAGATGAGAAGATTAACTACTCATAACTTGATTACAATCGTCGATAGAATTCATACAATGTGTAATGAATATCAAGCTAAAGCCCTAGAAATGTTCTACTCTCTCACACAGAACAATTGCTTCAATTTGTATCGAGATGATTCTTCGTTCGTGCACTAGATTTTTATAAACTACTATGAGCTTGGGCCTAACGCGACTTTCTCTCTAAAGCGTTTAACGAGACCTTCTAATTCCTTTTAAGGCATATTCTGACTCTCCTAGCTTAAGCGTGAACAATGCCTCACTTAAGCTAGGCCTTAAAAAATTTATGCTTTTGTCTCTCCTCACTTAAGCGAGCAGATATCCACTTGTAATTTCTTACTTAATTTCCTGCAAAAACTCCATAAAAACATCAAGAAATCCTAAAAATAACAAAACAACATCCCTAAATGATGATTCCTAATCTATTTTAATTTTGAGTTAAAACAAAGCTCAATGTATAAAAAGTGCTAGATAATCGCCTCAAATCATGTGTGAAATTAAAGCATATTTGGCGTTTATCATAAGTCATGATAGCAAAATGAATCCATTAAAATCAATTATGTATTGTGTCCAAATTAAATGTCCTAATCGTGTAATGTGCTACACTTAACATTAACTAAGTTTGTTGAGATTCTCTATGGTGACTTATTATAAGTATGTTTAAGTTTTATAGAGTGTGCTATTAAATAAATGATGTTACCAAGAATGTTAAAAAATGTACACGATTGGAATTACAACCTACTCATAGCAAAGTCTGTTGAGGTTTTCTATAGTGTGCTATTAAATAAATGACCTTATCAAGAATGTTAAAAAAACGTACACACTTGAAATATGAAACACTACTCATAGCAAAGTCTGTTCAGGTTTTTTATAGTGTGCTATTAAAGTAGGCATGCAAAGAGCCTATTAAATGAGGTAAATGTATAACTTCATGCACATTGATTGTTCTATATATGCAAACTATACAGCCAATTTATGCCCTACAGCAAACTGATAGAGTGAGAGTAAAAACATGCGATTAAGATGGCTCTAGGAATAATACTAATCTTAGACATAGTTCCTAGAAGAATTCGTTGGTCTTTGAAGGTTCGTGTGGTTCGGTTATGGACGGTCTCTAACTATAAAAATCCAAGTGGGACCAACAGTCTTGAGATGATTTTGCTAGATGAATAGGTTACTAATGATTTATACAAACCCTCTTCTTATTCTAAATATTTTATATTTATTTTAGTTATCAACAAAATATCTAATTCTTCAGGATTTATTGAGGAGCATAAATCAGTCTTCAGGATTATGTAATGGTACTAGGCTGATCATAACCAGAATGGGTAAGTATGTTCTTGAAGCAAAAGTGATTTCAGGAGGTAATATTGGACTGAAGGTATATATCCCTAGACTATCGTAAACACCCTTTGATGCTAGGATTCCATTCAAATTTTAAAGAAGACAGTTTCCTTTAGTAGTTTCTTTTGCCATGACAATTAATTAAAGTTAAGGGCAATCCTTAAAGTACGTGAGAGTCTATCTACCACAACCAATTTTCTATCAAGGCCAGTTATATAAAGAAGTGTCAAGAGTTACGTCAAGGCCACACAACTACAGACGGGGGAAACGACAACGGTTCTAGAGCCCAAACGACGACGGTTCTCGAACCGTCTTTGTTACGTGTGTCGTTGTAAGTTGACACTTTCGACGACGGTTCAAAAAACCGTCTTTGTAAATTTTTTTTTTTTAATTTTTTTAAAAATAGATACAAAGACGGTTCTCGCAAAAACCGTCTTTGTTTGTGCACTTTCAAAGACGGTTTTCCAATAACCGTCTTTGTTTCCCTTCATTTTAAATTTTTTTTATTTTAAAATAAATGAAAAGAAGACGATTTTCCCAAAACCGTTTTCGTAGGCCACCATTCAAAGACGGTTTTTAGAAAATTGTCTTTGTTTCCCCTCATTTTAATTTTTTTATTTTAAAATAAATGAAAAGAAGACGGTTTTCCCGTCTTCGTAGGCCACCATTCAAAGACGGTTTTCTAAAAACCGTCTTTGTTTCCCCTCATTTTAAATTTTTTTATTTAAAAATAAATGAAAATACAAAATCGTCTTTATTTCCCTTCATTTTAATTTTTTTTTAAATTTAAAATAAATGAAAAGAAGACGGTTTTCCCAAAACCGTCTTCGTATGCTCCATTCAAAGACGGTTTTTACGAAAACCGTCTTTGTTTCCTTCCATTTTAATTTTTTTTTTATTTTAAAAGAAAGGATTGTCTTTGTAGGCCACCATTCAAAGACGATTTTCACGAAAACTGTCTTTGTTTCTCTATTTTGTTTTTTTTAATGTCTACGGAAATTGAAATTTATTTGTATTATTACTACCAAATAAATTTAAGAAATACACCACATTGTCATAATTTCTTTCTATAATAAATAAATAAATAAATAAATAAATAAACAAATTGAATGAGTTGTACAACTCATTCAACATAAACAAAGACTAATGCAATCATATAAGAATAGTGAAATCATATATTGCAAAAATGAATTTACAAAAGGTAAAAATTGTATAATTATAAGTGAAATATTATCAAATTACAAAGTAACATAGAATAAGCATATATTGCATTAACTTTTTTTCCACCCATCCAAGTCCTTCAAAAGCAAATTATAGACGAATATATTTCTCTCCAATTGATTTCACTATCTGGCAAGCCAACTCCTACAGCCATGCAAAAAATAAGCATCACCTCAACAGGTGTAGCATAAAACCAGACTTTTTTTTTTCAGATTAATGACAAAGAAGGTGAAAGGAATTGAAAATGGGGAAATACTCTATGTTGCTAGTACCTCTTCTTCACCTAATATATTGTACATGATAGCAGCTTGAGTTTTCAGTGATGGATCACCAAGTGGAAGACCAACAACAGCCGCCAAATGTTTCTCATATTGTGAGGTATAGCAAGATTCAATTGTGTGAGGTCTAGGCGCCACTTCATTTAGTTAAATCTGTGAAGAAACACAGCCATGGTCACGATCAGGGGATTAACAAACAAATTTACTTGTAAAAAGAACTCAAGACAGCAGCCAACCATGTTTGTCCTAATTTTATTTGTCCACATTTATTTATATTTTACTTATTTTTTAAAATTATTTTTTCTTCTAAAATTACTATTATCAGACAAATATGTTCATGAGAATAATATTCTCAAGCATGATAGTCTTGGAAATATGATTCCCTAGAATAAAATTTCTTACCTTGTATTAAAACCATCTTATTTTTTAAAATGCAGAGGATGAATCCAATGTTTTAACACTCTTTTAAATTCACTTCTTGATTATTAACATAATTTATAAGCTAGTCCTGAATATAATCTATATGGCGTGTGGCTAATTCCAGAAAAACATATTGACATTGGAAATATTGGTGCATCAAGAAGCACACACCTGAGAACCACTGCAATAAAAGCATGAGAAGAGTTATAATTAACCCAAAACCACAGTGGGCAGATATCTCTGCAGTGTGTATACTCATGCTTGTGTGGGACCTATCTTCTTCAGGCTCAGGCAATCAAGGACTTGTAGGACTGTTCAAAATTAATACTAGTACACAAATCCTAAGAGGGATGTTGAATTGAAAGTTCAGAATCATCAACAGCATCACAGAAGACATGACTCGTTATTTTAAAATTATTGATGCAGTTTCTGAGTACATATACGAATATACCAGGATGAGCATGACTTTATTGAGATTATTTACTTTCTTCATTAGCAAGTATTAAATTCTGATGCTGAGACAGGTCCATCTCAAGTTTCACAGTCATGGTGATCTTGATTAAAATTTGTTAAAAGAGAACTATGACAAGTTTGTGAAGGTTATGTTATGTGTAGCGGGAGAGAACAAAGGTTACCAAGTAGTGAAGCAGGCCAAGAAGAACCTGAAGATGGTTGAGCTACTGCAAGAAACAAGGCACAGGAAAAAGGGACAAGGAAGAAACTAAGAAACCCTATCCATAAAAGATTAAAACAAGAACTAGCATGAACTCCTTTATCACCAGAGATGGTTAAATCAAACTGAACTTGTAATTGTAAGTGAAGTAAATAAGTACCTGAACAAGCCAACAACAAACAAACATCAGGTCAAGAATGTTATAGGAGAGTGGCGGTAGTGTTCTTTTCCTGCACAAAGCAAATTTAGAAAAAGTAGCCAACAGATAATAAGTTTAAGTGTGGATTAGCAACTTCTTGTTTTTTCTGAATGGGACAACATGAATGATTGAAAATGATTGAAATTATATGGTTGTTACATATGGCCTTTGGGTTAAGATGCTCTTCATATATGAAAATGGTCAAAATACTATGGGAGGGAGGGATATAGAATATCCAACATGCATTAAAATTATATTTACTACCTTTGTATATGGCAAGATTGAGTCAATCTAGTGGTCATTGCACAAAACAATTGGGTGTTATTTTTTTGGGAGAGAGGGGGGGTGGGGGTGTCTGCATTTTTTGTAACTGATGTGTTGACTTTTGCTCTGGGGCTTCTGTTTCAGATGACTTTGGTTTCAAACACATTCTCTGGGTATATAGTGGGCGCAGAGGTGTTCATTGTTGGGTCTGTGATGGAAAGGCAAGCAAGGTGAGGCACTAAATAGTAAACAATCAAAAGTTATCCTTTATCTACTTATGGTCGTACAGTCATAAATTCAAATGGCTCTAACAATGCTTTCTCAAGCTAGTTTACCTTTAGAATATTAGGATCATGTTGTTTCAAGTGTTTACATGATCAACAGGTTTCCTTCATCTGCCATTCAGAATGAAGTTCCTTATCAAAAGCTTATTGACAAGCTACTAGACTACAAGTTTCAAGACGGTTTTTGGAAGTTCTTGTTTTCCTTTACTCATACCCTATAACCAACATCAGTTCAACCTAGATCTCATGAATGTGTCCTCCTACGATATTCCTCATCTCATAAAGGCCACAGTGTCTCTCACCTGATGGTAGAATCTACATTTCTAAAGATCTTATATTCAATGAGGCTAAGTTTCCTTATCCTCAAGTATTTGTTGAGGTAGTTACTTCTTCAACACAAGCATTAAATAATACTTTATCTGTTCTGCCTTCTGTTTTGGATCTTGTGGTTCCTGCTATGTATCAGTCTATAGGAAATAATTCCACACATGAAGTTTCATCTACTTTAGGGACTAATTCCACAAATAAAGTTCCATCTTCTTCAATTAGTCCTGAACCAATAATAACTACTTCTCTACCAGCATCTACTGATCACTTACCTTCTTCTCAACCAGTGATATCTTCTAATCCTGTAATATCTACTTCAGCACCTCCTACTTTAGTGCACTCCACTACAGAATCCCATCCTTTACTGGTCCTGTTACTTTAACTTGTTATAATGAAAGAACTTTGAACAGGTAAAATGTTGCTAGCAACATTAGAAGATACCAAACACGTATATTTATTTTCAGTTGATCAGGATACCTGCTTTTATTTTTCTAGCTCAATCTGTTAAGATTTGCAGAAATAGTTGCCAAATTGTTTGAAAACCAGTACAGATTATTATTAAACAACTATGCTGTAAATTCAGAGAATGCAGGCATCACTTCAGTTTTCAGTACTTTGGTAAAAAACAATTAGACCAAACGTCATAATATTGGTTAAGAAATACGTATTAATAAATTTATGTTAGATACCAGCACTAACTGGATTTTTATTTTCTCTTCAGCCTTGGGTTTTCTTTGGAAATTTTATTTTAAGAAAATGATGCAAGAATAAATGATGAACAAGTCTGCACATCCAGGTTATTCAATAGAAAACAGGAAGTTGTGGTATAAGGGAAGTTAGTCATTTGGAAATTATCTGCTAAGGTACCTAAGGTTAGCTATTTTACTCAACATACTATTGTCTAAACTCTAAACACATCTTTAAATAGCCAAGTCTAAAACTAAAGTCTAAGCAGATCTAAGGTGAATCTAGAATACAAAAAACTAGACATAACCATTATATTGCCAGGATGCAAATAAACTTGGGAAATAAAGTGCAAGGGAACACTGACAGACCAGTTGTTCTCCTGCTCATAGTAGCATATACAAACAGTTTTGGCTCCACTTTCCACCGCAAATTTGTTTTCTGCCAAAATAGAATTTGGAAATGCATCAGAACCATATAACTTTTAACAACAACAACTTCACAGAATAATTAACAACAAATATTTAGACAATTATTCTGGAAAAACCAAAATAAGAAAAAGGATATTACAAAGAAGTTGAGCAAGCACCTGAGTAGGGAAGGGAAAAAGTGGCCCGGTGGAGGATCAAACCTCCAATATTAACATTACACCCAAGACTAGGAAGATTTGGCCTGGTAAAAATCTGACAAATATAAAATTGCACCCGACATGCATGACTAGAGTTAGCTTATATACTATAGCATCTTAGCCATCATAACATCTTCCAACACAGACACTAAGTGTAATCCAACAGTGTAAAGGGTGGAGAAGGAAGCAGAGATTTCACTCCTACACATTTGCTTTAAATTCTGACATGACTCTGACACCAAAAATATGCTTATCTAATTCTAGAAGGCAAACACAACTCAACTTTATTTGCCCTACATAAAGGTTCATGAATATATAAACATAGCCTCACTTAAGAAGAGAAGCATAGACAAACTGAAACATGGCAACATGCTTCAAACCTTTTGGACTCCATTGAACACAAAGAGCAGCACGGTGTAGTAGTGATTATAGGATTTTATTCAGATTTTCTTAGGATCTTATTAGAATTTTCATATAATTTTATTTGTAAATCCAACTCGAATTTTCTATTTAGAAATCTTATTATGATTTTAAACATTTCATTAAAATTTATTTAAATTATAATCTAAAATTATAAGATTAAAATTCATTATTTGGATATATTATTAGGATTATTTTATTCAAATTTTAATTTCTTTATTACTTAGATATTATAAATAATGTATAAATAAGACTAAACCTACCTAATTTCAAAAAGATTGGAATAATAATTTTCTTAAAGAGAAAACATAATGTGAGTTAAATTTTCTCTAATTCTTTAATATATAACCATGAACTTGTCAATATTAGTCCAACTTGTTGGGTTCAATCCTTTTATATCTTTAGTTCCTTGTTGCAAGACGTTTACGTTAATGGATCTAAGATTTTATTTACTCTGAATATTATATCAAAGTTGGTGGTTATTATTATTATTATTATTATTATTATTATTATTATTATTACTCACGTTCTTATGCTTTGATAAATATCAAGTTGCAATTGATTTATATCAATTAAGATTCTTCCTTGGTTAGAACAAAAATCTTAATCCATTGCTCATCAAATAAGAACGTTGGCATAGATCAATCGCAACTTACTGATATAATCCGTCCAATCATTTTCTCTACATCAAGTTAGAAAAATTCATAGGTAAGCTTGCCTTGACCCCCTAATTTTTTAAAATAAATTATTTATAAACTTTAACTTTCATCATAAAAATATGCAGTCTCATTAAAGTTAATATTTTTTTAATAAGTTCGTAATTTTTATTCTCTTGTATCTTTTTTTCTGGATCTTTTCCAGCTAGGTTGTATACCAATTCACGGAAGAGATCTACCAACCTCACTTCAGGATAAGAGTATGGAGTAGCCATGCTAAAAACAAAGGATAGTGTGGGGTTGAGGAATAAAAAGAAAGTGAAATGTGTCCTTTTTCCATAAGGAACATTCTCTGCTTCCTCTATGATTATTATAATACTATTTATAGCAATAATAATGAAAGAGTACTATCATTAGAACAGGTAAATACAAATAAAATTAAGCAAAGGCTACTCACTTTATACCAAGCCAATGGCTGCCTTTGGGAAACTAAAGATCCCTGAATCCACTCCACTGAGGAACTTCCACTAAGAGAGTGAAGACTCAAGATTTCACCTTTAAGACCAACCTACGCAAAACACACAATTAGATTAATTTCAAGCAACTGAAAGAGAAGGCATGGTGAATGTTTAAGGAAAAACCTTGTAAGACCATTTCTGCCAAGACAAGTCCCTTCTCCCTTCGTTGAGACCACTTAATGAAATTGGGCCAAGAACACCAGCATTCCATGTTTCAAAATGAGGACCAACATTCTGCATGTCAAATATAGTCATGATTCATGATCATAATCCACAGTTGATGATACTGAAAAATCAGCTTAGTGTGACGTGCAAGGGTTCTAATTTATTGAACCCTAAAAAAAATACAATAACTAAATTTAAAGAGTCGCCACTTCTTCCTCTTGGATCATACTGAGAAAAAGTACAGCAGATAACTGAAACTATTCTTATTAGTTTAAGTGATACTAAAATTTTAAGCCAGCACATTATGCTCCTCACCTGATATCTGACCATTTATAAAAACATGCAAAGCATGCCCAGCAAAAAACACAGTAAGAACGGGATCCTTTCCATTTCTCAGAAATCCTTCATTAGGATTGATAATTCTCACATCACATAATCAAGTTATACCTCTTGATAGTTTCCAATCTTTGTTACAGTAGGATCTCCAGATACTAAAGCTGGTTCACAGAGTTTTACTGCTCTGTGTAAATCCTTCAGATGACCCCACTTTGGTTGCCTTAGCAATCCTGCATGGAGGAATAAACAAAAATAAGAATAAATGTATATCAAATATGTGAAGCTCTTCATGTATAGTACAAAGTCATGGAGCATCTCTGAGGCAAGGACACACCAATAGATGTGGGACAAGCACAAGTGCCAATTACATGTATCAGATTTTCATTGCCACACATCAACAAGAAGCAATACATAGAAAATTGATTTGGATTTTTGGTTAACATATAGGAACAGAAGCAATGTTCTAATTTGCTATGCCTCACAATATTAAGGAACAAAGGAGGTTTATAGATTATATTTTGAGAATTATTTCTTGTAGATCCTACATAAAAAATATAAAAAATATATATCATAATATCAGTACTTATTGGTCATATCAGGTATTTATAATCATTTGCGCTTACCATATTCATCAAGTGGTGCATCATAATCATAGCTTGTAGCAATAAAGGGACCACCAGCAGTTCGACCAAAATTTGTTCCTCCATGATACTGAAAGGAACAAAATAAAGGGATTGAGTTGAATATTTAAAAAGGGTGAATATACACATCAAAATAATAAATAATGAAGTTACCATGTAATAGTTTATAAATGATCCCTCTTTCTGTATAAACCTTGCAACTGAAAATGCCAAGTCTTTAGCCGGTCGATGAGGAACAGGACCTCTAAACTCAGTAAACCTGCAAGCATAAAAGAGGAATAGAGGCAGTGAATAAATATGTGACATCTAGCTTGAATGTTTCTTATTCTTATGGAAACCTACAAAATAAGAAACAAGGCATCAATACCAGCCAATCCAAGCTTCTGTCCACATCTTTGGCTTGTAAGCCTTATTTGGAGAGAAATAATCACAATAGAAGCCATTGCAAGTGTTAATCTACGAAACATTTTACATTTGAAGTTAGAAGTTGAATACTTGGGAGTCGTAAAAGACTACATCAAGAACAGAAAAAATAGACAGTATTCCCACCCAGGAAAAAGAGCTATGGACAATAGAGAAACAAGTCTATACATTATACAAGATAAAAAAAAAAGTTTTCTCAAAAAGATGCACTTCATCTGAACTTACAAGAGGATCAGGCATGCTCTATACTAAAACAACACCAGAGTTATCCCTAGTGACAGTGAAAGAACCTCCAGCTTGAGACTCCCAGACATACTGTTCATCATCATTGTGTTTGGTGGTAACAATGACCTTCTCAGCAACAAGATATGCAGAGTAGAACCCCACACCAAACTATCCAATCATACTTACATCAGCACCAGCAGCCAAGGCTTCCATGAATTCCTTGGTACCAGACCTAGCAATTGTACCCAAGTTGTTCACCAAATATGAAAAAACATCACCAAATCAATTAGAGACTATAAACAAGTAAATCAATTCCTTGGTGTTGTTAGTCTTGTAAGGAATAATATGAATGAACAACTCTGGCTGAGCGCTGAGCATCGAGCTTGCTCTTGTCCAAAGCCTACAATTTTACATACAGAAACATAATCAATCCATATAAAGAAACCATTATTAACACAGCCACTCATGACAACAAAAAAATTTCTGCATCACAGTACAACATTCCCATGATAACACTAATCATATCCTCTGTCATCCAGGACCTAAGTAACATATGATTACAGGATTGACTTTAAATGTACGAAACTATGTATTTGCACATAATTCACAAGAAATGAACATGACATTTTTCTTCACCTCAGGAGCAATATAATTTGGAGTTCCACATGTTGTATGAGCAGTCCATCTTGAATGAGTTCTGATATCTTCCTTGACATTCAGCATGGGTTCACCTAAAAAATGCAAGATCATGCAATTATACGAGCTTTCTCGCGATTTTAACCACCCTGTACACATAGTTGTGGGTGTACTCCTTCTGTGAGTAGCTGCAGGTTTTACAAAGAATGTATGGTAGCTGATTTCTATCGCACACAAGGTGATTCTTTTTAATACTCTCGGGCAAATAGCAGATCATACAACATAGTTTATTGAAACTAAAGTAAATGTACTAAGTTATCCATTTCATTCCAACATACCAAAACTGAACAGAATTAGACACTGTATGGAACTTATAGTGTTTATTTTAATAAACATTGTCCTTTTTTGAAAGAAAAAAAATCGATCCAAACAAATAACAAAAGCTAGACTAAGTTATTTGTAACAACAAAAAATGTTAAACAAAATCCAGGAAACTAATCATTTGTTATTTGTTAAAACAAATACAAGCTTGCTCAACAGAGTCCAATGTATCAAAATTATGTAAAGACAATGTTAAACAAAATCCAGGAAACTAATCATTTGCAACAATAAATAAACAAAAATCTCCCCAACTTCCCTATCCTAATATCCACTTCGTCACTCAACAACAAATCCAAAAATTTACAAAAAAATTAAAAATGTAAATGTATAACACCCTATAGGATAAAAGCTATTTTTTCCTTCTTAATTCTCATAAAAAAATTCAAAGAATTTAGCAAAATGTCAGCAATCCAAGAACTCAGCACACAAATACCTTGACCCTTACATTCTTGGCGTCCTGCCCTCCACCATTCTCGGAATTGGGTCGACCCAACTGCTTTGAGCCCCTATCTGCAAACAAAAAAACAATTTCCCCCAAAACCCCATCAGAGCCAAAAACTCAATGGTTGCTGCTAACAACTAAACCCCATTAAACCACAACCCCAAAATCACAAATCAAAACCATAATCAGCCAAATATGGACATCATATTGAAAGGAATAAAGACATGGAACTAGAATCATGTCAACAAAGAAGGATGCAAATTATTTTAAAAACAAAAAGGGATAAATATGCAACCACCACACCAGGAGCTTACAAATTACCTGAAGATGGGAAATGGTTAACGGCGGCGCGATCGTCAAGTCGAAGGCGGAAGGGTACCGGTGTGGCTAGTTCGAAGGAGAAGTGTTTCTAGGGTTTTCAATTGGGGGCTACACGAAGTGTATGGGTGTCGTACGAATGAGAAGGCCGGGATTCAACAGCTGTAACCATGAAAACCAACACTCAGTTCAATTCAAGTCATGCACACAAATCGGGAAACCCAGCAGAGAACATGTCAACAAACAAATACACAAACCAGAAACAGGGGAAGCAGAAACTCAAGAGCTACCAATAATTAGTAGAAACTAATTAAGCAGGAAATTGGTATCATTGAAGATCGAAACAGAATCAGAGAAAGTAAATAAAAATCAGTTTTCCGTATGATAAAGAGGGTTCAAGGGTGAGAGAGGATTCTTACCTTCACTGAGAGTGAGAGACCTTCCACTAAAGACGCATTCTTTCGGCTGTGAGAGAGAGGTCGTGAGACACGGCGAGAGAAAGAGATGTAGATAGAGAGGGAGTGACTGTTGGTGTGAAAGAGAAGGGGCTAGGGCAAAAATGAAAGGCGCGTTTTTGTGAGCAAAAATGAAAGGGGCTGTGAGTTAATTTTAATTTTATATTTTTAATTACAAATAAAACAAATATGGTTTTCGTAAAACCGTCTTTGTATGCGGACGAAACAACGACAGTCATTGAATGATCGTCTTCTTTACTCTCATTCCATGACGGGTATTAAAAATCGTCGTTGTAAACTTCACTTTAATTTCAAAAATGCCACCGCCCCACATAAGAAGATGGTTATGAAAGAACCGTCGTAGCTTGCGTGTCGTTGAAAGGCTTATTTCTAGTAGTGCCAATATTGAAAATTTTGGTGTGCCAAAATAAAAATGAAGATATGGAAATTACTTCAAATGTTTATAAGGAAGTATTCCAAAATTTATAATAACAAGTAATGTTTTAAATGAATTTTCCGTCAGTGCATATCTTTATTAATTATTTAATGCTTTTGAAGAAGGCAATTATGTAGCTTAAATTATGAATTTGTATTGACATTGAAGTAACTTTATCATGTCTTGCTAGAATTATGTAGCTTAAATTTTGTATTGACATTGAAGCAAGGATGCTGGTAATTTAATGTAGGATCAAGCTCTCTCTTTAAGATATTTATATGGTCAAAATACCTTCAGAAGACGATCACTATGCACGAAACTAAACTCAACCAATGGGGTGAGGTGTGTGCACAGTGTGAATGGAAATAAGAGAGAACAAGAATTTGTATACCTTTTCCTCTAAACCCATCTCTTATACTGCACATATCTCTTGGTTAGTTGCGGAACGTCCCCGAGAATCACGGTCAGGATCTCTAACTGTTTATTATCACGATCTCCGTAGTTGACAAGGTACACATTTTGCTTTTAGTTAAAGCCTTTGATCCATGATTCCTTAATGGGCCTTATCACTAAGCCCAATTGTAGATTTCGTAATAGTTGCCCCCCAGCTCTGTTGTCGAGGTCTCTCGACAGTCGGGGTGCATATGGATTGATCTTATTGATCCGTTTCACGAATCATTCAGTGTTCCTCACATGTTGTTTCGTGCTTCTGGCAGTTACATTTTCTCCTTTATATTTCAAATTCTCCTCCGAGTCTCATTATCTATCACAAGTAATCTACAGTTATTCCTCTCTACCAGTTTTTTCTGCATTCACATGTTCTCTCCTCTATAGTACTTCCATTTGCATCACCAAATTCTTCTTAGATTTCTCTTCTACCAAGTATCGCCCTTGCCATAAACTTCTTTCTTTCATTTACAATTTCACCTTTTATTAGAATTTATTCTTCCTTTTGTCAACCTTGTAGTCACGCATTATTTTTGCAACTTTCGCTTTGTTCATTTTCTTCTTCTGGGTTTTATTTCTGTTCTTGAGTTATTTTCTTCATTCCTCATTTCCACCCTTTCGCAACATCCCACTTCTTCTTCTAAAATGAAACTCACTCCTGAAGAAGAAGCACACTTGCGAAAGGTACTTCCGCGCATAACTGGGTGGTGGATCTTTGGGTTTCCTCTTTCAGAGGAAGAGAAGGAAAAATCTCTTACAAGGATCTTCTGGTGGTTCTAGTCGCGCAAAGAAACCCAGCGTAAAGAAACCCAAAACTTCAAACCCTAGGATTCCCCTTGTTTCTGAATCGGAAAGTTGTCCCCCTCCAACTTTAAATTCTACACCTCAAATTCTTTTCTCGTCCTTAGAGCAGAATGACTCTTTGGACTACACCTTTGAAACCAAGTTCGATCCATGCATAGATTGTGTCGTTGAGAGTTCTCATTTTATAAAAATCGGGTTCAACTCGATGGTCGAGTCAATACTTGAATCATGCCGGCACAACCCAGTTCTCATACCAAAAATAAACCCTTCCCAACAACTCTGGCTCGCAGACCCGTGCGAACCTCCTCTTCCCGACCCAAACACCGGGAAGCCTGAGGACATCATTGTCATTCCGGATGGTCCTTCTCCACCTTGCATAGTTAATATTTCTCCAAGTATGTCGTTGTTTTACTAACTATGACTTTTTCTTTGACGTAGCTAATTATGGACCCTCCCAATCAGAATTAGTTGCTGAGTCTCAATCTGCCAGGTCACATTCCAACTTCCCTTCTTCCGCTTTAACCAACAAATTTCCATGTGTCACCCATGAAGTCCTTCACACCCTTTCCGATCTAGATCAAAGAAACATTGCCACGCTCCCGGTGGGGAAACAAGATGGTTCTTGTGTCCGTGTTCCTAACCCGGATGAACCCATCTATTCATTCCGGGAAGGGAATGAGTGCAACTTTTTCTTTTTCTACAAAGATGTAACTACTTGGTTAGGTATTCGTTTCCCCTTCTCAGATTTTCAAATGCAAGTCCTAAACCACCTAAATCTAGCTCCCTCCCAACTCCATCCCAACAGCTGGGGTTTTATCCAAGCTTTTGAACTTTTTTGTCAGCATTTAGGAATTCCGTGTACGATTCTCCTTTTCTTTTCTATTTTACTGTACATACTGCTAGGACGGGTAGGGAACCTCCCAACAAAAGGGGATGGACTTCCATCTGGGGTCATTCGAACCACAGACTTTTTACTCTTTATGTTGAACCATTTAAACATTTCAAGCGTAAATACTTTAAGGTTATTGCCGAACCTGGCAAACAACCTTTCTTTCTTTCTTCTCTGAAATCCATGGATGCAGAGTGGAAGTTTCCACTCTATTGGTCCCACACTCATCATAAGTTTCTGTCGTCCTCATACCGTTTTGAAGAAACGGACTTCTCTGACTTCGTCGCTTCATCAATGGCGAGGATTGAGGCCTATAAGGAAGCACACGGATTACTGAATATTGCTTCTTATATTCGCAATCATCATACCAAGTTCCCCGTTGAATTATGTATAAACACATCGAATTCTGATTTGTGATACGTAATTTACTCTGCTCTAACTATTTTATTTCTGTTTGCAGTTGGTATGGAAACACAACCCACCGCCCTGGCTTCAACTACACCTGATGCGGCCCCAGTCGCAGATTTTGTTGCTTTGACAATAGCCCCGACCAACCCTTCCGCCAAGCCGTGCCAGCCACCCGCTAAACGCGCTAACCTCGGCAAGCGACAGCAGCCGGGTTACCTCAACTACGTTGGGGGTAAAAAGAAAAAAACATAAGACTGTGGATGTGGCTCAGCTGAAGGAAAGGCCCACCAATCAAAACATCCTGGCTCCTTCTGCGGCCGCGGGGACTGCTGCTTCCCCACCTCCCCCTCCAATCGGCACTTCTACTGCTCATCCTCCGGCCACAGCTTCCAGATTGGGCCGGCTTTGGGAGAAGGGAGTTGATGAGGAAGTGACTGACATTATCTAGGCTCCAAAGCGTTTCTAGGATTTGAGCCCTCTTTCCTGTGATGACCTACAAGAGATCAGTGTCATCCAAGAAAATGGCTTGAAGTGTGCCACCCTGGTTCAAAGCTTAGCCACTTTGAAGACCAGGCAGGACAAGCTATTGGACGAGCTCCATGCATCGCAGGAGGAGACTTGAAAGACCCATTAAGAGCTTATTGCCTCACAAGATATCTTGGCCTCCCTCCGCCAAGAACTCCAAACTATGCTAGACGCCACTAAGAGTGCCCAACTAGCCTTGCCCGCAAGAAGCACGCACTTCCGACTGGGAACTTGAATGAGCTGAAAATGGCTTTGGAACTGGCCCAACAGGAACACGAAGAGGCTAAGTCCAAACTGCGTAAGGCCGAGGAGGAGCTGCATAAGGCCGAGGAAGAAGCTATCGAGGTGAGGGAAGCCTTGGTTGTTATGGCGGAGGAATCCTTCAACAACACACTGGACCAGATGCGTTATCTAAACCCGGGGCTCGAGCTGAATACTATAAGGGCGCGTTTTAAGGCCTATGTGGATGGCGACAAGCTGGTCCCTTCATCCCCTTGCGAAAACTCAATCATCCCGATGGATGAGGATTTGTCGCATAGAGAGGAGGTGACCTCTACTATTCAAGCTCAAACCCCGGCTACATAAAGATGTGAAGGGCCGGAATGTCAGTTTGATATTGTAACTTGTTTTTAAATTTCTGAACACTGTTGGGTTTAGTCCCAGTTTATTTGTAATTGACAATTTACTCTTATTTGACAATTTATTTTCTTTTACGTATTTGATCACTTCGTCTAAATACACCTGAATCCGTAATAATTTGAATTCTTATTATTTTGCAAATTTATCCATCGTGTAACACCCCGTAGGCCTCCGACGTGTTATCATTAATAATATCATAATTAACGCTTAAAACATAGTTTATAAAACTTAGCAGAAGCACAGAATCGCTTTTCTTGATACATTATGTAGGAAATAACACAACCACTGAAAAGTCACATAAGACACACCCCTGCTGATCCAGTTTCTTATAACATAAACCATAAAGACAGATGACTAACAGAGTTAGGCAGATTTATCAAATATACAACAGCTATACTCAGGAGAACAGGTCTCATATACATATCATAAATAGTTCTGTACAACTGCACATCAAAGTTCACACCATCTTGTGTGATACAAAAGAATATTAGCCCTCACAGAGGGTATACAGAACTATACAATCCTCATCTGGTGTACATACACACCATCCCTGCTCTAGGGTACAAAATATAAGCAAAACAATCCAAAAATGAGCCTATCAGCTCCATCTTCTGCTACCATCCAAGCAGAAATGTCTCTACTCGGGCCTCCTGCCCTGAGACTGCTCTCTTCGTCCGGAAGAGTCACCTGAAAAGCATAATTCCCCACACGGGGTGAGATAACAAATCTTAGTAAGCTCAGGGTCCATGGAGGCATATACAGAGCTAAGATTCAAAGTTATCAGAATCAAAAACTGAAAGCTAATCCTTCATCTATTCTAAGCCCTGAACAACTTTCTCAACTGGACCCTGAGCTAATTCTAGCCCCAGCTCATATGGGTCACTATTCACAGGGACCCCCAGAATCAAAATTAAACGGTGAAACTTGTGTTTCTTACCTCAATGGCGACTCCAACAGCCTCAGAACAACTCCCTCTAGCTTCTATGTCCCAATTACGCTGTGGTTCTGCACCAAGCTCAAGCTCTCTGAGCTTTTCCTCTGAGGTTCCTCTTCTCACTCAAAAAGGGGTTTTCAAGGAAAAAGGATGAAGGATTCAAGCTTTCCAATCGGTTCTATCAAGGTTATAGGTCTCAGGAAGGTGTTTAGGACTCAAAACAAGGTCCTAGAAAGCTTGGGCACTCATCAACGGAGGTTGAAGGACCAAGGAAGAAGAAAACTCACCCTCCCTCTCCTTTTTCGCGTTTTCTGCCCTTTATACTCGGCCTGCCCGACCTCTGGCGCCATCAGCGCCAGCTCCGACGCCATCAGCGCCACTAAGTCGGTTAGTCTGGCGCTCTTAGCGCCACTCCCGCGCACTTGGCGCCGGTTTTCAGAAACTGTGGCGCCCTCAGCGCCACTCCCGCGCCTCCAGCGCCAACTTCCAGAGAATCTGGCGCCCTGAGCGCCACATCTGGCGCCTCCAGCGCCAGCTTCCAGAGACCCTGGCGCCCTCAGCGCCATGTCTGGCGCCACCAGCGCCGGCTGGGAATCTGGCGCTCCTGGCGCCAATTCTGGCGCCCTTGGCGTGGACCTGCAGAGATCCTGGCGCTTCCAGCGCCGTCCTGGCGCCCTTGGCGCCACATTCCAGAACGCATGGCGCCCTTAGCGTGGATTTGGAGCTCTTGGCGCCACCTTCTAGTGGGTCTGGAGCCATCAGCGCGCGCACCCTTAACAGGGTTTTCTGATCCGAATCCCCGCGCTATCGCGCGAGGTTAGGCGCCAAAAATGAAGGTCCTTACACATTGCACGCGGAATAAATATTAGTTTGGTTCCAAAGACCAAGTATTGTTTAATACAGATTTACTTTTATGTATCTTTGTTCAGGCTATATTTCCCGGATTTGATCCTGACAATGACTAACATGCTATATATATAGGGTTTAGCCTAGTTGGATGCCCTATGTTCCAACCTGATCAGGGTTTAAATAGTATATCGATCGTTGCCGGGATATCATTGATTACGGTACCCCGTAGATTTCATTAACTTATATGCATTTTTGCACAAATAAGTTAAAGATCCAAGTACTTTCATATTACGATTTCCAATCGAATTATATGACAACTCGTGCCTTCAGTGAAAGGGAACAATATGAATTCTGGGTTTATCGCACCGCGGCTCATACCCTCAATAACGAAACAACGAAATAAATCATAAATGAAATTATTAACTCCATCACATGAAAAAGAGGGATCTTATTAATAATCAATCAGTTGGATTACAAAACGATTTGTTATCTCAATGAAAGAGAACCATATAAGCCCGAGGTTAATAACTTATTGTACCCCGGCTTATACTCTCAGTAAAACAAATCCCAGGCATGGGCTTCAACTCGAATTTCGTCAGTCAGATTCAACTCGATGGCCAGACCTTCACTGTTCTCTTCTTCCCCTTCTACAGAACATGGTTGCGTCTAAATGATAATTGACCAATCTCCGCTGGTATCATGGCTTCGCAGCCATAGGTCATCTGAAATAGGGTTTCCTTAGTAGAAGTTTGATTCGTGGTTTTGTGTCCCTACGACACGCAATAGAGCTGCTCCACCCAACTTGAGCCAGCATCATGCATCCGTTTTCGTAATCCTTCAACAATTACCTTATTTGTTGCCTCGACTTTCCCATTAGATTGTGGGTGCTCTACTGAAGCGAAGTGGTGCTTGATTTGGAACCCGGCCATCATTTCTTGAAAACGTTTGTCAATGAATTGAGTTCCATTATCGGTTACGATCTCCCCTGGGATCCCAAACCTAAAAATGATGCTTCATTCGAAAAACCTTTGCACTCAAGCCGACGTGATGGTGGTGAGAGGTTCTGCCTCAATCCACTTTGTGAAGTAATCTACTGCCACTATCAACCATTTTAAAATGCCCTTCTACTACCTTAAACAGACCCAACAAATCCATTCCCCACTTAAAAAAGGGTGATGGCGCCAAAATAAACTACAACTCGACGGAGGGGACCACAGCAGCCTGGCATGTTTCTGACAGCTTTTGCACTTCTTAACATGACTCGCCGAGTCGGCCTCCATTGTTGGCAAATAATATCCGACTCGCAATGCCTTCCTTGCTAATGCCTTAGCGCCCACGTGTTGGACATTGACGCCTTCATGTATCTCGGTCAGCACATAGTCAACTTTATCAGGCTTGAAGCAAACCAACATCGGGTCGTGCAGTCATCTGTGGTAGAGTTCGTCTCCCACTATCGTGTACATGACTGCATCACGTACCAGTTTCTTGGCCTCCATCACGTCATCCGGTAGTATACCCATTTCCAAATAATTAATCATCGGCCTCCTCTAGTCTTCCGCCGTCGAAATTATCATCACGCAAGTTGGCATAAATATCTCTTACTGAATCATAGTCCGGTGGATACCTGGACTCTTGGTACTTGCTAGTTTCGACAGGATGTCGGCCCTGGTATTTACTTCTCTAGGGATATGGCTCACCGTTACCTCGTCAAAATCGACAATGATTTCATTTACCTTAGTCAAATATATGGCCAACAATGGCCCCTTAACCTGGTATCGTCCTTCGATCTGAGCAGTAACGAGTTGCGAATCAGTGAACACCTTTATTTTCTTGGTTCCCTGCTCCCTCGCCTGCAACAACCCAGCTATTAGTGCTTCATATTCAGCCTGGTTGTTCGATGTCGGGAAATTTAGTTGAAGAGATTGCTCAATAGCCATCCCTTCCAGATTTTCAATTATAACCCCAACTCCACTTTCCTTCATGTTGGACGATCCGTCCACGTACAACTTCCAACAATTCTCCATATCCCCATTAACCGAGGTGAGTTCCATTATAAAATTTTCCAGGGCTTGGGACTTAATAGCGTGTCGGGCTTTATATTTCAAATCAAACTCGAACAACTGTATCGCCCAGTTTATCGTTCTTCCAGCCAAGTCTGGCTTGTGTAATACTTGCCGAATTGGCTGATTGGTTCTGATAACGATCGTGTGGCTTTGAAAGTATGGACGAAGTTTCTTTGCAGCTATTAGGAGGGCGAAGGCCACCTTCTCCAACTTTTGGTACCGTAACTCAGAGTCTCAGAGGACCCGGCGTACAAAATAGACAAGCTTTTGTGTTTTGGAGGTTTCCTTTACTAAAAATGCACTGACTGCTTCATCTCCCACTGATAAGTATAAAACTAATATCTCTCCAGGCTCTGTTTTCAACAACACAGGTGGGGAAGCCAAACATCTCTTTACCTCGGTGAATGCTATCTCGCAGTCCGGGTTCCATCCGATCATGACTTCTTTCTTTAATAACTTAAAGAAAGGAAGCGCCTTCTCTGCTGATTTCGGAAGAAAACGTGTCAATACGGCCAATCTTCCTGTTAATTGTTGAATCTCCCTCTTATTTGTTGAAAATTGCATCCCAATATGGTCTTGCATTTATCCGGGTTTTCTTCTATTCCTCTATGGGTTAACATAAAACCCAGGAATTTCCAGATTGAGACTCCAAATACACATTTAAGCGGATTCAAGCAAATCTTATGTTCCCTTAATTTGCCAAATGTTTCCTCCAAGTCTTTTATATGGTCTTCCAGATTGGCCACTTTCACGATCATATTGTTAGAATCAAAGATGCTGAAGCAAAGGATTCAAAGTAAATGAGTTTTGATATTTTACATGCCCAATCAATTTGATGGCATATGTAATTGTGTTTAAGCTTGGTTCATTAGATTAAGCTTTATAATCCTCATTAGTTATTGATAATTCTTGCATTCATACATTCATTTAATAGGAATTAATCATGTGGTAATTGTAACCACCGCTTCTATTTCGTATTTATTTTATTGGTAATTGAAACGACCGCTTTTATTTCACTTTTATTTTTCATTTGTGACTAAAATTTTTCGAAAATAATAATAATAACAAAATTCAAATTGAATTGGTTAAGTTTTTAAAACCGCTTTTCAAATCGTATAAAGGTTTACGTGTAATTTCCTAACATAATCCATAACGTTCATTCACACAGATATAGATATCATATGTCCATAGTATACAGTCCACTATAAATCCACAGTCCATATATAAATAGTCCATGGTACAGAACTAAATATAGATCATCATAAGCAGAGAATCACAACAGCTACATCTTCTAGTACAACACCGTCCATTTCACTGTGCCTCTGCTCGCCCAAATAATTTGGGGTCATCACAGGTGTCAACCACAAGATACAAAAGAGGGTAAGTCATGATAAACCAAATTTAAATGTATACAAAATATTAGATACAGAAATATTAAATATACGTACTAGTTAGATATAATACATAGGACATATTAACAGTTATTAAAAGTTAACTATATTTTACTCCACACATGAATTAAATCATTTCTTTTCCACACACAACACGTAAGAAAATGCATGCTCCTCTTTATTATATGATGCATGACTGAGATCTCAGCAACATCTTAATAATTGTGGCCACTGTCAGATAACCCCACCATCACCTTAGTGGAACGAACCTATCCATCCCGTCAGGGTAGCCCAGTGTCGCGTAGGAGTCTCACTCCCATCCATGTGATCATCATGGTGGTGTGGTTCCCCACTGTCTCAACTACCCCCAAGTTAAAAACACGTATGGAACTCAGTTTAGTTATCTGACACACCTCCTCATGAGGTTTAACATCTCATCATCTCGTACCCCACCGGGTATATGTGCATGAAAATGCATAACTGGTTCATTTTATATCTTGTAAATTATTATTTTATTTTCATCACCTCTCAACATCATAGAGTCATCTTTATATTGTCACAGGGTTATCATCACAAGGTCATCATCATAGTCCCATCACAACATCACAGGGTCATCATCATATCATCATAGTCTCATCTCAACATCACAGAATCACCATCACAGTCTTATCACAACATCACAGGGTTACAGTCTCAAGTCCAAATGATTTCATACAGTCCTTATTATTTAATTTCAT
>PYAF01000798.1:264456-275344 GCA_007407185.1 Glycine tomentella
AAAATTCGTAGAAATTCTATCTTGGGGTTCTCTGCTCTCAACTTTACTAAGAATTGGTTGACTAAAAGGGTTTTATACTATGCTCAGGTTCCCAAAATTTTCTAAAGTCATCTTGGTCAGTTTTGACCCAGGGGCATTTTGGTAGTTTTGCCACTCACCTTAGGGGCAAAATCGTCATTTCCAACAAATATTCCGGGAAACTATGTAATTGTTACCCTAAGGGTGCTTAGATCAATTTTCAAGCATCCCAGAGTATTTATAAAATTTCCTCCTTCATATATCTTACTAAAATGTCTAGGGACAATTTGGTCATTTTCAAAATGTCCAAGGGTATTTTCGTCATTCCCCTTAAATCCTTTTATACTGTCTCTAATTAACATTTTACCCCAATATTTGACTGTGATTCCAAAATTTTGGGGTGTTACAGTAATAAGAAAACTTATAGAATTTCATAAAGGCTATTAGGAATTGTATAAAACATTTTTTCACTGCTTTAATCGATTACTTATGTGAAATAATCGATTACAGGTGTGTGAATATTTTTTGGAAAATGCCTTATGAACATTTTAATCGATTATCACTGGCTCGTAATCGATTAAATTAGCTTTACATAGAACTAGGAACTTCTTGTGATAATCGATTATCTTGGGAAATAATCGATTACATAAGCTTCTGCATAATTTTACACAACATGTTCATCTGGTTTAATCAATTACTAGATATTAGTAATCGATTAAATATGCATTGTTAAGTTTTTGGCATGGTCCGTGTTAATCGATTAAATGGATACTTAATCAATTACATGTGTGCATTGTAAAACTTAGTTTGTCTGGCTTAACCGATTACAAGGTGATTTAATCGATTATTCTATTCGTAACAGATTTCCAGATTTCTGATGAACAATTTAATTGATTATATGGTTAAAATAATCGATTACATTGACAAATTAATCGATTACAGTTAGTTAAAACAGTTTTTTATAAATAGAAAAATTGAGTCTGAGTGAAAAAAAAAGTAAGAAAGAAAGAGATGCTCGTGAAAACTTGGTGATATACATATTCTAAAGTTCTCAAGTGTACCCAAGGCTGAAATTAGTGAGATAATCAAATGTGTTGAGTATAATTGAGATTTACATGAGTTTTGAGTTTTGATACTCATTGTTTGAAGAAATATTCAAGCTAGTGCTTAAAGATGCAATCAAGAAAGAGTGGTAGTAATCTTTTGCATATAATGTCAGGTTGATTGAATCATTCATATCATTGTAATTGTTGAGGATTATAAGGTGATATCTTTCTTGAACTTAAAAGCTTGAGTTTTGGTATTATTGAATGTATAATTGTATTGTATTTCCATATAACATTTGGATTCTTTAAAGCTTTTTCTGGAAAGGGTTTCTAGAGGGAAAAATAGAGAGGGAATCTCTGGTTCTTGATCTTTTGAAAAGTCTATAGGGAGTAGATTTTGAATTTTACCTAGGGAGGGTAAGAGAGATCATTTTGTAAGCTTGTAAAGAACAGATATTTGTTATAGTGGAACACTAACCAAGATTTGGTTGGAAGAAAACTGGATGTAGCCTCCGAGTTGAGAGGTGAACCAGTATAAATCTTGTGTGCATTAGATTTCAGTTTATATTTCATCAAATTCTTGAAGTATAGAATTTGTTCATCATATAAACTTGGTTATTGCACAAGAGTAATTTGATTGATGAAGTTAATTTATTTCTAATTGGTTTTAAATTGATACGATCCTTTTGAAGTATTTCGCTATTATAAATTTTGAAAGGAAATTTTAAAATTCTGAGGTAAAACCAATTCACCCCCCTCTTGGTTTATTTTCATAAGTGTTCATTGTATTTTTCACATATCATCAATGTAAACTTCGATATTTCGACCGAGTTGGGGCTCAAAGACCTTATTCATCATTCTCTGGTATATGGACCCTGCATTCTTCAACCTGAAAGGCATCACATTGTAGCAATAATTTGCCTTGTCGCTTATAAAAGTCGTTTTCTCTTGATCCGTCGGGTACATGGCTATCTGATTGTATCCCGAGTAAGCGTCCATAAACGACAGTAACCGGAATCCAGATGAGTTATCAACAAGTTGGTTGATGTTTGGCATCGGATAAGCATCCTTGAGACATACCTTGTTTAGATCAGTATAATCCGTACATACTCTCTATTTCCCGTTAGATTTTCGGACCGTGACTACATTGGATAACCATGTGGTGTACTAAATCTCCCTTATGAACCCGACTTCTAACAACTCTTTGATGTGCGTAGCCAACGCTTGAGTTTTTTCAGGGCCGAGCTTTCGTTTTTTCTGCTGGACCGTCTTAGACATAGGGTACATAGATAGTTTGTGGCAACAAAATGTTGGATCGATGCCAACTATCTCGGATGATTTCCAAGTGAATCCATCCCGGTTCCTTCTGAGGCACTCCGTAAGTTGTATCTTTAATGTTTGCCTCCATCAGTTTCTCAATCTTAGTGATTTGACAAGATTGGGTCCCGATCTATACCTTTTCCACATCTTCAGCCGGTTCTGGTCTCCATTCTTCTGAACTCTCCCTTATGTCGAGTTCAACCATGTTTATCGGTTTTCCCAGCTGTCGCTCCGTTATTTCCGGCATACCAGATCCCCCTAAAGTATTCGAGGTGGTGAAGATGGGCCACCTTCACTTTGCCTAACAGTATTGTAGTAACATTCCCGAGATTCTTTTTGATCTTCGCAGATTGTCACCACCTGATCTTTATTCCCTACAAATTTTATCTTCTGGTGCTTGGTGGACATCAACATATCCCACTTATGAATAGTTGGTCTTCCTAAGATAATGTTGTAGGGTGATGAGAAATCAGCCACCACAAATCTGACTCTTTCAGACTTGAACGCTTCCTTGGTTCCTAATGTCATTTGCAAGTCGATGGAGCCTTTAAGGCTGGTATTTCCTCCATTGAAGCCTATCAACATCGTCTTGCACGACTTCAAGTCCTCCTCGTTCAAATTCATCTTTTTGAATGCACTCCACAAAATGATGTCTGCAGAACTGCCGTTGTCTACAAACATTCTTTTAACTCGACAATTGGCCAACGTCCCGGTGATTACTAGGCCATCCTCATGACCCGACACTACATCTTCCGTGTCCTTCTTTGTAAAATATAAAAAAGGGGGTTCTGATTCACCAACTTTGCCTTTAAACTTTGGCTGCTCCCTCACTGAAGGAATTTCTTTCAAGTATTTTCTCCTCTGATTGGCAGTAACTCCTCCTCCTCCTCCCAGGGCTCCGGATATAACGTTACACTCGAATTTCGGCTCCTGAAACTCGTCGTCATCGTTATGTCATTTCTTCTTGTCTTCCTTTTCCTTCCCAGTTTGGGCTTCTTCTCCCTTACGCTTATTCTTGCGGCCCTGGGTCTTTATCACGTACTGCCGCAGCCTGCCTTCTCTGACAAATTTTTCAATAGCGTCTTAGAGATCCCAACACTGGTCTGGGGTGTGTCCCGGTCCATTATGAAATTCACAAAATCGAGATTTATCTACCTCGGCCTTGTTGTACAATGGACGAGGCCACTCCACCTTCTTCATGTCTATCAACGCAACCTCCCTCCAAACCTGTGATCGGGATACATTTAGCGACGTGTATTTTTCATACTTGTTTTTGTACTTCCCCGGCCTAAATTTGGACTCCGTATTCCTGCCTTGAATTAGGTTCCTCGGATGTTTTCATCCCCTTGGCAATGGGCTCTTCCTTATATGGCTCCTTTCTTTCTCTCTGCCTGTTGCGTTTCCGATCTCCATCTCTAATTCCAAGTATTTTTTCAACCGGGCTCGGAACTCCATCAATGACTTCATCGGGTCTTTATATATGGACTTCGCAAATCAAGACGATCCATTTAACCCAGCGGAAATGAGGTAAACATGGACTTGCTCCTCCAACACTTGTACTTGCAATGCTACTTCTTTAAAATGATCCAGATAACTATGCAGCGTTTCTCTGGGTTGTTGTCGTATTTTACCGAGTGCAAAATTCGGTTGTTTTTTGCTGGTCGCAAAATTCAGCAAAAACCTCTGACCAAAATCTTCAAAGTTACGTATCGACCGCAGAGGCAAGGTATGAAACCATGTCTAGGCAGCTCTAGTCAGAGTAGTGACAAAAACTTGAGAGATTATCGGCTTGTCAATTCCTTAAACACACATCTGCATATCGAATTCATCAATGTGCACCTGCGGATCCTGGGTTCCATCATATTTTGACAGAAATGAACCATTAAAATCATCCAAGTACTGAGCATTAACTATCTCGTCAGTGAAAGGACTGTTATTGTGTTGTCCTCGACTATACTTCCGTCAGTACACTCCTCCTTCCCTCCTTAGCCGAGATGTGGAGTCCATAGTAGGATTTGGATCCTCCATCCGAGGCTAGTTTATCGGTTGCTCCACCCCGACGCCAATGTTCATTTCGAGATTGATTGGTTGATTCAGGGCCTCATGTTGCACCGGGTTGTCATTTCGAGGGTTCCCTCGAGATGAGCCTCCAACTTCAAATCAACTGACGGGTTCCTTTGAATTACTGGGATAATTCATGAAAACGGCCAGTACCTAATGAGCCTAAAGACTGGTCTCGTTCTTGGCTGCATGATGTTGGATATAGGGGGAGCTTTATGAAGTTTGGAAGTCTTTGATTCAAGATTGGTTTTGAGCTTTCAACATGCTTAAAAGACTTGAAGACTTGGAATTGAAATATTATGTAAAAGGAAAGCTATCTGATTGATCCCTGCATTCATTCATTGAATTAACAAAGTGTTTTTCATTAAAATCAAACAAAGCTTTTAACATTTTAATTGAATTGAAAGGTTTTTAGAAAAAATAAGTTTTTCACTGTTTTAATCAATTACATAAGAGGGTTAATTGATTATTTTGTTCTTCGTTCAAATCTAGAAAATCTTCATAAACATTTTAATCGATTACCTATCGGTTTAATCAATTATTTTGCCTTTGCATAGGACTGAACTGCTTTGTTATGAATTTTAATCGATTACTGAACTTCCGTAATCGATTATTTAGTTAAAATCAGTTTTTAAGTCTTCCTAGAATAATCGATTACCAGAAACTGTAATCTATTATTTAGTTCAAACTGAAAATCATGTTTTCCTGACTTAATCGATTACTATATCCAGTAATCGATTACACAGTTCACTTTGAGAATAAATATCTCTGTGTTAATCAATTACAGCTTGGGATAATCGATTATTTTGCTCATGGTGAAAACCCAGAATGCTTCTTGAACACTTTAATCGATTATATTTTAATTTAATCGATTACACACTCGTTTTAATCGATTATTTGGAGCGTGTAATCGATTACGTTAGTTACAACTTCTGTTATAAACAGAAGTGGAAGCTTGGCTTGTTTTGCAACTTGATCAATTCATATTTCTGAGTATACACAAGATTTCTAAACACTTCCAAAGTGAATTTATAGGTTCTATGAGTTCTTGCTTCATCTAAAACATTCATGGGTATTTGAATGATTCTTTAAGCAAGAAATCTCTTTCAAAGGTTAAGGAAGAAGGATGCTCTGAGTTTGTTTTTGTCTTTCAACCTAATTTGTTCATTCATTTGCATGTCATTCACTGGATCATCAGGTTGTTTCTTTCCTTAATTCCTTGGTTGTAATTCTGTTTTCAAATTATGTTGATATTGACTATTGTAATTGGGTTCTTCTTGCTTGGGACTAAAGAAGGGTTCTCTAGCTTAAAGATTAGAGTAGTGTTCTCTGAATCTTTCTCCTAAGAAGTCTAATAGGATTTTAGATTTTTGTTATTTATTTAGGGTTGATAAAGGGAGGTTCTTGTAAAAGCTTGTAAGAACAATTTATAATAGTGGAACTCTAATTCAGTGTGAATTAGAAGAAACTGGATGTAGCTTCATGTTTTGAAGTGAACCAGTATAAATTGCATGTGTTCTTATTTCTATATCTATATTATCATCTTATTCGTTGATCTTTAATTCTTTGAGTCATATTCATTGTTCAACAAGTTCAGTTTTGATCTATTGAATTCTTGGGCTGAGACATTTGATTGAGTAAATTGATTTCTTGGTTTTGAAAGTGATAAAGATCATGAAACTCTGATTTGAATTTTTTTTTAAAATACCAAGGTTCAACCAATTTATCCCCCCCCCCCTCTTGGTTGTTGTGAAGTATCCCTATTATTTTCACATGATTGTTCTGGTGTCCACGATGTTCATTATGGACCGGGGTCTCTACATTCCAGAAATGTTGTTCCATGTGTTGTATGTACAATTCTTCTTCACATTTCCCTTCCGCATATGATATCCTCCTGCCGTTGAAGAGCATATCTTTTCTCCATACTCTTACTTCGAGCTAGGATCGAACTGAGAGCATTGCTTACTAATCGTTCAACCAATTCTAGTCCATGGGCCACCGTAGCCACTAGATGATGATGGACCGGGTTTGGTTGATGAGCATCTTGGATTGCTCGTCCGGTTGGAGCAAGAGACGAGGATGAATCCGAAATCGCGTCAATTACGTGCAAGTCTTCTCGGTGAACCACATTCTGATTACTAGGTGGTAATTCCCCTCTTCCCGGCATCTCAGTGTAAAATACGGGAACACTTCACACTTAACCAAGAGGGGGGTGAATTGGTTAGGCTTGGTAATTTAAAAAATTCTTGAACAAAATCAGAGTTTTTCCCTTTGGATCTTTATCACTTTTGAAACCAATACTCTTTGTTCAATCTAATGCTCAACCCAAGGTATGCAATAGCTCAAGAACTTTATTGATAACAAAAACACACAATCAAGAAAAACAGAATTTCACCAATATAAAGAAAATAAACAACACACAAAGATTTATACTGGTACACTTCAAACACTATGAAGCTACATCCAGTTTTCTTCCACCACTAGAATGGAGTTCCACTATTGCAATTTTCAATTCTTACAAGTTGTTACAAAGTCTCTCTTTATCAACCCTAGATAAAGTTCAAAAATCTAAAACACTATTAGATTCTTAGAGACAACCCATTGAGAACACTACTCAGCAAATCCCTAGAGAAACTCTATCTCTAGATTACAAGCAAGAAACTCAATTACAATAGACTATCAAATTCAAGATTCACAAAAGAATTACAACCATGAAGTTTAAGGAAAGAATTCACCTGATGATCCAATGAATGATATGCATATGAATGATTACACCAGGTTGAATAATGAAAACAAACTCAGAACATCACTTCCCTTAAGCTTTGAAAAAGAACTTCTTGCTTTTGGAAACATTTAACAACCCATGAATGTTTTTGTGAAAGCAAGAACTCTGTGAACTCAGAAAATCTCTAAAAGAATGTCTAGAAAGCCTTAGAATACTCAGAATACAAATTGATCAAGTTATTGAAACAGCTGAGCAAGGGTTCTATTTATAATAAATTTTATAACCGTCAGTAATCGATTAAACACGCTCCTGTAATCGATTATTTAGCTCATGCAATCGATTACATACGCTCCTGTAATCGATTAAACCGTTCAAAACATTTATGGGTATGAGCAACGAATAAAATAATCGATTATTCCGTCATGTAATCGATTAAGATAGGAAGCTTCATATTTTGAAATACACTATGTAATCCATTACGGATTCTGGTAATTGATTAAGACAGAAAGCTTTAGAAAAACTTATTGAACTATGTAATCGATTACTATATTTGGTAATCGATTAAATCAGCAGAACTTATAAAGTATAGCCATGTAATGTAATCGATTACTGTTGATTCAAGAGGAGTCATGCATGAATGAACAAGGATCAAGCTTTGGTGTTTTGTGCTTTCAACATGCCTCATTACAAGTATGCCAAAGAAGCTATGAAGATCAATTTGATTCATGTAAAAGGGAAGATGTGTAATCTGATAATCCTATGAGCATATCATGCATAATCATTCATCTAGGATTGTTAGATTGAAGGTCTAAATAAAAGCAATTAGCAAGTAAGGCATTTAAAAAGCAAAGTTTTTGGAAAAATGAAGTTTTCCTACATTAATCGATTACAGCATTGATGGCTGTTGATTCAAGTGAAGTCAGGCATCAATGAACAAAGATCAAAGGCTCAAGTGTTTTCTGCTTTCAACATGCTCAAGGACAAAGTACCAAGAAAAGCTTGAAGACCAATTTGATTAATGTAAAAGGAAGTTTATGATCTGATAATCCAATTGAGCATATCATGCATGAATCATTCATCTAGTATTGTTAGATTAAAAGGATTAAATAAAGGCAGGCTATAAGTAAGGTTTTGAACTAGCAAAGTTTTTGGAAAAATGAATCCTTACTGCATTAATCGATTACAAAGCTAATGACATTGATTATTTTGTTATTCGTAGAAAACAAATCATGATCATTGTAATCGATTACATATCGAATTAATCGATTACTTAGGCTTTTTATGAAAGATGGAACTCTCTGGCTTAATCGATTACAGAAATCGGTAATCGATTACATGCATGTTTAGGAAAACACAGCCTACTGTCTTAATCGATTACACATCGTGATAATCGATTACAAAGTGCATTTAGAAAATCGTGCCTGACTGGTTTAATCGATTACTTCACGGAATAATCAATTATATTGTTCATAGCTCAAACCCAGAACTCATTAGGAGCATTTTAATCGATTACAGTCTTGGATTAATCGATTACATATGCTAAATAATCAATTACTGGAGCGGGTTTAATCGATTATTTTCAGTTAGAAAGCTGTTATAAATAGAACCCATTATTCTGAGGTTTGTAACTTTTGACAATTCGAATTCTGGGCAATCACAAACCTTCTTGAGCTTTCATTAGTGAGTTTTCTGAGTTACTAAACACACTTAGGCTTCACAAATTCATATGATTGTTTGATTCAAGAGAGTGAAGCATCATTGTTCATCAAAGCATAAGGAAAGGAATGCATTGAGTTAGTAATCTATCATTCAACCTGTTGAATCATTCATGTGCATGAATTCTTGGATTATCAGGTGATATCTTTCCTTATTCTTTAAAGGTGTAAAACTGTTTTTGAATTTTTGTAAAGATTAGTCTATTGTAAATGGGTTTCTTGCAAGGTTAGAGATAGTGTTTCTCTAAGGACAGCTGAGTAGTGTTCTCAGTGTGGGTTTTGGTCTCTAAGGGTCTAATAGTGTTTTAGACTTCTGAACTTTATCTAGGGTTGATAAAGAGAGACTTGTAATATCTTGTAAGAATATTATTTGCAATAGTGGAACTCTACTTTAGTGTTGAGTAGAAGAACTGGATGTAGCTTCATAGTGTTTGAAGTGAACTAGTATAAAATCTGTGACTGATCTTTATTCTTATCTCTTCATCTCTCAATTGCTTTGGTTGTGATTCAAATTATTTGCACAGAAAGTTATACTCTGTTTTCTATTCTTCTTGGAAAGGAATTTGATTGAATATTGATTCTTGGTTTTGGAAACAATTTTTAAAGTGGTAAAGATCCTGGGGAAAAACTCTAATTTGAAATTTTAATTTACCAAGGTTCAGCCAATTCACCCCCCTCTTGGTTGTGTTGAAGTATTCTATTCATTTTCAATGGCATTGATTATTTTGTTCTTCGTGCCTTCTGGAAAACAAATCAAGAACACTGTAATCGATTACATATCGAATTAACCGATTACATAGGCTAAAATAGAAAAATCATGTTGACTGTCTTAATCGATTACAGAAGTTCGTAATCGATTACATCTATGCCTATGAGTAACATGTTCTGCTGAATTAATCAATTACATATTGTTTTAATCGATTACTTAGTACATATAAATATATAGGACTAACTGTCTTAATCGATTACCAAATTTAGTAATTGATTACTTAGTGCATTTGGAAAAACATGATTGTCTGTCTTAATCGATTACTTGACAGAATAATCGATTACATTGTTCATAGCTAAAACCCAGAACATATCAAGAGCAATTTAATCGATTACATTCTTGGGTTAATCGATTACAAATGCGAAATAATCGATTAAAGGAGTGTGTTTAAAGGAGTGTGTTTAATCGATTATTTTCAGTTAGAAAGCTGTTATAAATAGAACCCATTGCCCTGTGCTTTGTGACTTTGAGAAATTTGTATTCGACAATCACAAACATTCATAAGCTTTCTTTAGTGAGTTTTTTGAGTTTCTAAAAGCATTTAGGCTTCACAAATTCGTATGGGTTGTGTAATACCTTGAATTTTTAACCATGTGATTAAGCCTAGATTAAGCCGGATTAAGCATAAGATTAAGAATTTTAAACATGCTTTAGAATCCTTTGAAGAAAGCTTAAGAAAAGAAGAAGAAAACAGTTTCGAACAACTGGCGCTAACCGCGTGGAGCCTGGCGCTAACCACGCGGGATGCATGAAACAGGCCAATGGTTTCGGCCATTTCACGCTATTAGCGTGGATACGGCGCCAACATCGTGGATGATTCGAAATTGTGGCGCAGCCAGCGCGGGGCACGACGCGATCAGCGTGGGAAGTTTGAAACAGGCCAATACTTGCGGCCATTCCACGCTAACCGCGTGGGAGGTGGCGCTGATGGCACGGGTCATACGAACCATGGCGCGATCAGCGCGGCACCCGGCGCTAACAGCCTGGGACCTCGGGCAGGCTTTTATAAATAGCTCATTTGGGACGAAAATGGAGGAGGAAAAGAGAGAGAGGAAGCCATTGATGAGCTACAGAGCTTTATATCTTCTCCATCGTTCACCTAAACACCTCTGACCCAACTGAGAAAGTGATCAGAGCCCCGAGAGGAGAGAAAGACCCCGATTGATTCTCGAGAAAGAGCGAGAAACAGTGAGATTGATTTCTCAGAGAGAACCCCTGAGAGCTTGAGACCTAG
>PYAF01000798.1:275444-301273 GCA_007407185.1 Glycine tomentella
AGATGGCCCTGTGATACATAGAGGTAGCCTCGTGATAAGAGATGTACCTATGTACACAGAGGTAGCCTCACCAAAAGGGGATGTACCTGATATATATAGATGAGCCTCGTGAGATAGAGATGTACCTATATATTCAGAGGAAGCCTCCGCTAGGGATACATGCAGGAGATGTGCCTAGTATATAGAGGTAGCCTCCCTGTGATGAGATGTTCCTATATACTATGATGTAGCCTCTGCATGACAATTATTGATGTGATGAATGGCTGTATGCCATGAGTATGCCTTGTTTTGGCTGATGGATGTGTATAGCCTGATTGTTGTCAGGTGTATTGTGCATGATGATTGATTGAATGATTCACTGATGATGATTGTGATTGTGATTGATATATATATATATGTGTGTGTGTGTGTGTGTGTGATGTCAGTGAACCAGGGGAAGGAAATACCTTCAAGGGCCCTGAGTTTACTGAGATTTTATATCTCACCCCTTGTGTGGGGCTATGTTTTGCAGGTGATTATTCGAGAGTAGCAGATAGATCCCAAGGCAAGAAGCCTATGCAGGATTAGCTGCTGTTGAACACCTTAGGCTAGAGGACTTGAGCATGTTGCTCAGATGTTTTGTATTTTGTTTTGGTTCTGGATTTTGATGTACCCTGAGAGGATATTGTATAGTTTTGTACTGTACAAGGGAACTTATATGTATATTCACCATATTATAGTGTACAGTGTTGATGATAGTGACCTTTTGATTATGTCACTTTTAGTATATGCTTCCAAACTGCTTAAACTCTGATTGATTATCTATTTAATTGTGGTTTATGTTTGGTAATGACCCTGATTAGTGGATTGGGGCGTTACAGGTTGTTGATTTAAAGAAGTGAAGCATCATTGAGTCTCAAAGTTTAAGGAAAGGGATGCATTGAGTCTGTAATCTTTCTTTCAACCTGTTGAATCATTCACATGCATGTGTTCTTTGGATTATCAGGTGAAATCTTTTCTTATTCTTTGAAGGTGTAATTCTTTTAATTGATTTTTGTAAAGATTGGTTTATTGTAAATGGGTTTCTTGCATGATGATTAGAGATAGTGTTTCTCTAAGGGCTGCTGAGTAGTGTTCTCAGTTTGGGTTTGGTCTCTAAGGGTTTAATAATGTTTTAGACTTCTGAACTTTATCTATGGTTGATAAAGAGAGACTTGTAATATCTTGTAAGAATATTATTTGCAATAGTGGAACTCTACTTTAGTGTTGAGTAGAAGAACTGGATGTAGTTCATAGTGTTTGAAGTGAACCAGTATAAAATCTGTGACTGATCTTTATTCTTATCTCTTCATCTCTCAATTGCTTTGGTTGTGATTCAAATTATTTGCACCGAAAGTTTTAAATTGCTTATTGATTTCTTGACAGAGAAATTTGATTGAATATAAGATTCTTGGTTTCAAAACATTTTTAAAGTGATAAAGATCCTGTGGAAACTCTGATTTGAAAATTTTAATTTACCAAGGTTCAACCAATTCACCCCCCCTCTTGGTTGTTTTGAAGTGTTCCTATTATTTTTCAATTACTATTATTTGTAATCGATTAAGACAGGAAGATGATATATTCTGATTAGCCTATGTAATCGATTACAACAAGTTGGTAATCAATTAAACTATTCATCAAAGCTATTTATAAGATAACTAAGGTAAAATAATCGATTATTCCGATATGTAATCGATTACATTGTTCTTGAAAGGTTTTCCAAAAAGCACCAAGAACAAAATAATCGATTCATTTCTTAACATAATCGATTAATCCAATAGAAAACATTATTTTTCCAAAAAACACTTGATTTAACTCAAAAACCTTAGACAATTAATCAAAGCCTTGTAAACTCTTTTACTTAAATTAATTCCTTTAATGAATGACATAAATGCAATGCACTTGGATCACCAGAAATGTTTCTTCCTTTTACATTCAATCACAAATTAATCTTCACGGCTTCAAGGCATGTTGAAAGTTCAAAACCTTCCTTCTTGAATCAATCTATACTTTGTGCTTCAAGCAGCTCCCCTTGAGTTCAACACTCAGAAGGTGGTGGTAGAGACTAGTTGCTTCTGGTGTTAACCATCGTGAATCGTAGGATTTGAAATTTACCTTCCCCACAGACGGCGCCAATGTTCTGTTGTTTTATGAACAGAAATGTCCAACAAGGATGCTGGTAATTTAATGTAGGATCAAACTCTCTCTTTAAGGTATTTACATCGTGAAAATACCTTCAGAAGACGATCACTATGCACCAAGTTAAACTCAACCAATGGGTTGAGGTGTGTGCGAATGGAAATAAGAGAGAACAAGAATATGTGTACCTTTTCCTCTGCAACCATCTCTTATTTATACTGCACATGCCTCTTGGTTAGTTGCGGAACGTCCCCGAGAATCTCGGCCGGGATCTCTAACTGCTTGTTATCACGATCTTCGTAGTTGACAAGATCCATGTTCTACTTTCAGTTAAAGCCTTTGATCCATGATTCCTCAATGGACCTTATCATTAAGCCCAATTTGTAGATTCCGTAACAATCTCATAAAAAAAACTATGTTTTATGCCCGATTCGTAATACCAAACGCCAATATTTCTCTTTTATCTTAGCTTGGGATAAGCCATACATGCAAGCATACATATACGAATATCATATATAAAAATATGTTTATTCTTTTATATATAAATTTGAATAGTTATTTTGAATAAAAACACTTTTAGATGTTATTATTTAACGAGATTATTTTAGCCTTTAGGTGTGCTTATATGATGAGAGATATTTCTTTCTACTTTTTTTTAAATATTTATTTCTAAGTTGAATTTTAATATTTTGTAATAAAAATTATCATTACTTAAAAAAGTCTTATATCACAAAATAAATTATTGATTATAAATTTAAAATATATTTAAAAATGTAGTTTATATATACATATTTAAAAATATTTATTTATTATAAATTTTAATTATATAAAATAAATATAAAATAGCTAGTGATCATTCACACGCATGACAAATGTTGCTTCTTCCTTAAAATTCCTATTCCTTTGTTGCTCCTCTCACGTTCTACGAACGTGGACGTCAATGCATCCGAATGAAGTTTCTAACTTGTTATATTAAAAATAAAACAATTTAACTCTCCCAATTAAATTCCAATTAATCCGAACAAATATTTTTCCGACGACATTATTAAATGCAAGCAAATCAAACAAAAGAAAGCCTCCAAAGAAAAAAAGAAAAATGAAAAACAATTGTCGTCTCTTCGATAACGATAACACTAAAATTGTTCTCAACTCAAAGTAAAGAAAGTGTCTATTCAAAAAACTCGGAAAGTTTTCTGACCTTAATCCGTCGTCATTTTCTTCTTCTTCTTCTTCTTCTCAGAACCAAAACCCAACCTTCGTTTGAGTTTCTTTGGAGGATCCGTTTTCGGAGTCTAGGGTTTGGGATTTGACGGCGGCGATGGCGCAGGCGGCGGGGCGGAGCAGGGTGGTGGGAGACTACGTGGTGGGGAAGCAAATCGGCGCGGGGTCGTTCTCGGTTGTGTGGCACGGGAGGCACAAGGTGCACGGGACCGAGGTGGCGATCAAGGAGATCGCCACGCTTCGCCTCAACAAGAAGTTGCAGGAGAGCCTCATGTCGGAGATTTTCATCTTGAAGCGGATTAACCATCCCAACATAATCTCTTTGCACGATATCATAAATCAGGTTAGGATTCAATTTTAATTTTTTTGTTTTGGTTGTGGATTGTTTTTGTTTAGTTAGGACCTCTAGTTTTCATGGTAGCATCCTAAGGTATTTTCATAAGTTTCAATCCTTTAGGCCGTTTATAAGACTAATCCTAGGCATTGTCACGCTTAAAGTTACTTGTCATTGCGTATGAAATAAATTGTGTTGGCAGGCGAATATCAACAGCCTTGTGGGTGTCCGAGGTCTCCGACAAAGATTAGACACCGCTTTCGGCGGTGCTACTTCGTACCAATACTATGATCACAAAATAAAAAGTTACTTGTCCCTCTCTAAGGATGTATTATGCGGGAATTGAAATCGTGTTTTCTTTTGTGTTGGCAATTGAATCATACCCGTTGTTGAACTGGTGTGGATTGTTGAAGTTATAAACTTATAATCCTAGGTTTACTCATACTTAAAGTTTCTCGTTCCTCTTTGAGGATGTGTTATGCGGGAAATGAACTAGTGATGTTTTAGTTTTAGGAGCTTGAGGATGATGTGTGATGAGTTTGGTAATTTTGAAATTGGTGTTTTTGCTTTTCTCTGTGGTTGCGGTTTTGTGGCTGCTATATTTTAGGATTTGAAGAGGAAACAGATTTGACCATTATGGGGGTGTCTGTGTTAGGACTAAGTGGTTATGTATGCTACTATGTATAAGAAACTATTTTGCTGTGGGTGTAATTGCATCCTGCTGGCACTTCGGTTCACTGCTTATCTCTATTTTGAGAAAAGCAATATGCAAGATCTTACTATTAATGATTATTCAGTATTTTTCTGTATAGTTGAATTGGGGGGATTTGTGATTATGAAGCATTGTGAGGCTAAAGCTGGGTTTAGTGTATGAATGAAGAGCTTTGTGTGAAAAACAAAGGAGTGATGTTGACACCACTTGATTGTAAAATGACATTTTTTGTTTAAAATCTGTTAGTATGCTTCTGGATTTGTGCCTGCCTTAGGTAGATGATAAGTGGAGCATCATGACATTGGATCTAGGCTGGATTTATTTTGTGCTGATGGTAGACAAAATATGGTTGTCTCGTAGGGTATGGATCATGGTTTAAGTATTAGGTTTGGCTTAGTTTATTCAAAACTAAAAATATGAGGTTTGAGTAAGAATTATAGCAAGTAATATTCTATTATTCTATGAATAGATTGGTCTGGGTTAAATTATTATTTGTGGCCAGTGTGATGCCAAATGAAATACACATTCGTTGGTGCATCAGAAAGCTCCTGCTTAGAAGTGTCATTTACTTTATGTAGGTTCCTGGGAAGATACATCTTGTGTTAGAGTACTGTAAAGGGGGAGATCTTTCCTTGTACATCCAACGCCATGGAAGGGTACCAGAGGCAACTGCTAAACATTTTATGCAGCAGCTGGGTATGTTTCAACTGTATACAGTTATACTTTCTTCAAATGTTCTAGTATTAAGTGACTACTCTGTGTTTCAGCTGCTGGTCTACAAGTTCTCCGGGACAATAACCTTATTCATCGAGACCTGAAACCACAGGTTTTTATTTTGATTCTATTCCTTGCAGCATAAATGCCTATCAATTGGTTTATGTTTTATTAGTTCAGAGTTCTAGCTGATCCCCTTCCAGATAAAATTTAATCTTTGTATGAAGATTGAAGGTTGCTTTGTTATTTTATCTAAGTATGGTAATCCCTATTGTCCTTGAAACAGAACCTTCTTCTCTCCGGAAATGATGAGAATTCAGTGCTGAAGATTGCTGACTTTGGATTTGCAAGGTAGCCTAATTATTTCTGATTCATTCATCTGTATTCTTTACTATGCACCCCATTGCCCAGAGGCTCCATGCTATGCGCAGGTAAGGGGGAGGGATATTGTACGCTGCCTTACCCTTGCATATGCAAAGAGGCTGTTTCCGAATTCGAATCCATGACCAACAAGTCATCAAGACACAACTTTACTGCTGTGCTAGAGCTCATCCTCCATTAATCTGCATTCTTTAAGAACAAAAAATGATTAAGACCTCATAAAAGCCTAATTTTTTCCAAAAGTATTACTCTTTATGTTTGTGGCTCACTATTTGACTTGAGATAATTAGTGATTATGTTTTTAAATGATTTCAATCATTAATGTGTTGATCATAATAATACAAATAAATTTGGGTTTAAAGCCCCCATGAATTTTTAAGTCTTTACACTGTGATCTGACAAATTACACTAGGGGTGTTCGTGGATCGGTTCGGATTGGTTTTGACCAAATTTAGGACCCAACCCAATCAAATTTGATCGGTTCGGTTCGGTTTTCAGAAGAAAAAAATTGAAACCCAACCCAACCCAACCCAACCCGTTCATGAACAGTTCGGTTCGGTTCGGATCACCGAGTTACCCATTTAATTTTTTTTTTGGAACTACTATTTTATATCACGATTCTTGCAAATATCTTATACAATTAACACAATATTATCAAATGTATGAAAGTAGTAAAATTGATTCATTTAATATCATCAACATAATATTATAAAATAGACTTATAATATAAATTAAAACATATGTCTTTTGCTTTTTATCAACCTACCTATATGGGTTTTTCTTTCATTGTTGGAACACATGTCTTCTCAAATTAGAGGTTTCATAGATAGAACTATTTACTGCATATGATGCATTGCAATCTCGCAATAAGCCCAACCATCTTCCTTCTTAGTAAAATGTTTCCAAACATTAGAAGGGGGTCTAGCAGATTCTTTTTTCCTTAGCTCTACTTGTGCAAATTCAGATTGTTGTCCTTGCCCTTGTTGTGGTGGAGTTTCATGTCCTTGTGGTTGTCAAAAAACTTTTGTCCCTTGCTATGATGGACTTTGAGTATGATTGGTGAAATTGGAGATGAATCATTAACACTTCCTGTACCACTTTTCTTTTCCAATTGTCTCATTTTCAAATTCTAAAGAACCTATCCACAATATAAAAAAATATAAGTGAAGTAACATGAACCTTATTCATTGAACAGCAGAAGCAATAATATGGAAATAAGATATAAAAAAGACACAATCAATTTTAACGTAAAAATCCAATTGGGTAAAAAACCACGACTTCCAAATTGGATAATCAATCCAATGGATAACTCCACTATGATAATTTTGTGTACAAGAGTTCCTAGTATCCTAGTTTCCTAGTCTACCCTTACACAACAATTATCCCAGGTGGTATCCTTGTTTTCCAATAAAAAGCTCTAGTCTCAATTTACCAAGAACAGAGATAGACTGATATCTTTGTTTCCCAACCAGACTGATATCCTAGTTTCCCAGTCAAAAATCGCATGTCTCAATTCATCAAGAACAGAGACAAAACTGGTATCCTTAGTTCCCATCTGCGACCTTTTCCAAAGTTAAGAAGAAGAATACAATAAAATAGTTACATTTATGCTTATATTCTTTAAGCAAATAGGTACCTTTAAATCCTGATTGAGTTGAAGAATCAAACTTGTCAAACGCTTCTATATGATCTCACAACAATTCTCTCAATGATGAAAACGTAAACTCTCTAATACTCTAATATTGGAATGGAATGCATACATGAACACCAAAATATGTTTCTATTTATACTAATTTAAAGATATAATTTTAATCAATTTTTGAATGCAATCCTAAATATATTCTATCATATTATCCAATGCAATCTTAAAGATATTCTATTATATTATGCAATGCAATCTTAAAAATATTCTATCCTATTTTTTAATGCAATATTAAAAAACATCCTATCTTATTTTTGAATGCAATCTTAAACATTTACAATATCATACCTTTTTTTATTGTCAAATTATTTTTTTAATTTTTAATATATATATATAAATAATAAAATTTATATTATTATTACGGGTTCACGGATCGGGTCATCGGATCAATGGATCTGTAAATCTAAACCCGTGATCCAACCCGTTCATGAATGATTTTGATCGGTTCGGTTCGGTTTCGACCCAAATATATAAATGACCCAACCCAAACTGTTCAGATCGGTTCGGATCGATTCGGGTTCACGGATGACCCTAACCCGTGAACACCCCTAAATTACACCATGTGCTTGCTTTTACATTCTTATGTTCTTTTTGCCTGTGCTTATCTCTATGACTTTCAAATTTGTGGGTATTCTTTCTGGAAAAGGTTCTCTCTATACTCCTTTCTGTAATCTAGTCATTCAAGCACATTTTTCTTCTCTGGCAGATCTCTGCAACCTAGGGGCCTTGCTGAAACCTTGTGTGGTTCACCACTCTACATGGCTCCTGAAATCATGCAACTACAGAAGTATGATGCTAAGGTGATTTTAGTTTTATATCTTTAGAACACGAAAGCATACATGATTAGTTTCCTTTCAATTTATCTCAAACTAAACACGCAGGCAGATCTCTGGAGTGTTGGTGCAATCTTATTTCAACTTGTTACAGGAAGAACGCCTTTCACTGGAAACAATCAAATACAGGTATAGAATTGATATTAGTGCCTCTTTTTTTTTTTTTTTTTTTTTTTTTGTAGTCTTTTGAGTATTCTTTCAATGCTAACAAAGTAGTTCTTTCTAGCAAATAATCTATATAGTTTGGTGCTATCATCAGTAGTGTTGTCCTCCAATGGGTTTGACTCTTTTTGCCCCTTAATTAACTTAATGTAACTTGTAATCATGAACTCTGCAGTTACTACAAAATATTATGAAATCAACAGAAATGCAGTTTCCTTCTGACAGCCAAAGTCTGAGTTTTGAATGCAAAGATTTGTGTCAGAAATTGCTACGTCGGAATCCTGGTATGTTTTGATTTTTTTGAAGATTAAAATTTGAGACATAAATGAAGGTTCAAATGTTCAATCTGTGGGCCAGTTTGAGATATTTAACAGTATCATTGGTAATTATTTAATCATTGTTACTTGCCTAATATGGTTTGAGATTTCCTTGGTATCATTTATGACTAATTGCCTTGGAAACTAGCTCCAGTAGAGAGGGTGGGGGAGTGCATGCATGTTTCAAACCTGCCTATGTAAAATTAGATTCACTTTGGTTAGCATCAGCATGACAGCACCAGAAAATTGAGCTGACAAATCTGATTTTTCATTGCTGTTTCAGGCTTTTAGATAATTGAAATCCTCCTCCTGCTAACCAATACCTTACTAACAAGAATCAATGGGTATTTTGATTTTGTTGTTTTTGCTAATGTGGATCAGACCACTTGCTAGGTGAATGCTTATTTTGGCTTTCTTTGCAAGATTTAGATACATAACTACTTGATACAAGGGTCCTGTTGCTGAGGTAAATTATTACTCATTGTTAGCAGTATAGCCAAGGCAACTTCAAAGAGCTTGTGAAATAAGGAAGGGTTGCCCTACGTTCAAGGGGTATCTTATTTGGGGATTGAAAACAGATGATTAGTTGGAGCTTGATTTAGTGATGATTGATTGATAAAATATGCTTGTATAAATATCTAGTTTTTAATAAAAAATATAAATTAAGGGGAATATACACCTTTTGTCCCAACCTACAGCCCTTCATGCTCTACTCTTTCAACAGTTTTGTGTAAGATAAACAAGGAATAGGGGATGATATAAGTTCATAGGGTGCTTGTCATGATTTTCAGTATACCCCATATCCTATTCTGATACACTGTTCTGACTTCTGTATCTTTTTTTAACTTCAGTGGAACGTCTAACTTTCGAAGAATTCTTTAACCACCCATTCCTTTCTCATAAGCAAACAGAACAGGATGAGCCATTGAGGTAAAAACAAAGGCTCTTAGAATTTATGATTATTATGGTTAATTTGCAAATATAAATAATTTGTAGTCTGCAGGAATAGAAGTTCTCCAAGGCTGGTTGGTGGGTTTTGTTCTACAGTGTCTGACCCTTTGAGAATAACTGAGGAAAATTATCAAGAAGATTGTTTGCCTTTCATGTTAGATGTTGACTCTAGTGGTCCCGAGGGGAGTCCATCCTTGTCAAGGAAGATGTCCTCAATGAAGTCGACCTATGGATTTGATCTAAATGCTAAACTAGATAAAGAAGAGTCATCATCTCCTATTTCTAATAACATAAACCGTACTTCCGGATTTGGTAGTATGACACAAAGATCTGAAAACACTACTAAAAGATTGGACAACCGTAAAATTTCAAGAAATCTCACTGATCCTCTAGAATCTCCAGAACAGCTATTCACAAGTCCTTATCCAAAAGGTAATATGATACTAAAATTTCTTTTTTCCATTTCTGGTTTTATGGTTAGATTAAGGACATATTTTTTTTCTGAATAATGTTTAATACTGCTTATTTATGTGGAATATGTAGCAGTTACAGATTCGCTAGAGAATATTGATCAAGAATATGTTCTGGTGTCTGGGCCCCCTATAGATGTTACATCTTCTTCAGTGGGTGCTTCAAGGCCCAGCCATACCCCATATCGGTCTGGTAGTTTACCCCAAGAGTCTTCTAGTACAATCACCAGACTAAGTGCTCCAATGCCAATAGTTGGTGTACCTAGCAATAGCATATGCCAAATTGGAAGTTCAGGAAGTCAGGACTCTGCTCCTGGGACATCGCTTGGATCAATGGATACTGGTGATGAACAGCCATCAGCTCACTGCATGACAAGGGTGAAATCATTTCAACAGTGTGCATCTGCCATCACGGAATTAGTAAACGAAAAGGTAAATGCTGATAAAAATTTGTTCGCTACATGTGCATGTACGTGAAAATCATGAGCTAGTTTTTCATTCCTTGTCTGTAGCGGAGCCTATGAAATGATCTTTTAAACTAATCAGAATCAGGACATTGTGTGATCTTGTAGTGAGTGATACTATATATTTCTTATAATGGATTCATACACTCTATTTAAACTATATAGGTTAACTGGGTTTTTTTATGTGGCTTTTGCATAAAGTAGAATGAATCAACAGGTTAGTGCTTATTCAATGTTAACAAGTTAATACAGGATACTGGTCTTAAATTATTGTGGAAAGCTGCAGATGTGAGATAATGCTTAATGCAACATTTTGGTCAGCCCCCCCTCCTTCCACGTTGCACTAGAAACATTCAGTCATTGTTATTACTTATATAATAATAATAAAACAGTATAGCAATTTAGTTGTTCCTTCTGTATGCATTATGAGGATCTTTCCCTTTGGTGGGAAATGAAAATGACTGAAACCTGTTTCCTTCTCATTGACCCTTGGTGTGTCTTGTGCTGCTGTCTTTGGCGTTATGTACAGTGGTTATACTTGTCTAAATGTTTAGTTTTTATTTGTGTGGTATATTAATGATACTCACCCTTTTGATTGCTCCATGACCCTCTCCTCTTAAAAAAATGTAAAAGATGGAGGCAGGAAAGCATCTGGAAGCATTTTCTATTCAGCTTGTAATTCTTGCAATCTGGAAGCAAGCACTGCACATATGCCATACACAAGCTGCATCAGCCATGGAAGGAAGTCCCAATCAAGAAACTTCAAGATATAGAAGGAGCACCAGCAGGAAGCATAGCAGTCCTGATTCGGAAGAATGCCTTGATGGAAACACCCTAGGGCCGAAGGATATATTATCTCAAATTGAAAGTGAATTTTTGAGGGAATTTGAGCATGCTGAAGAACTTGCCAAGACCATTGAGCCTGGTATGGCTTACTTTATTTTAATTTATGAGCTGAATGGCTGGTTAAGTTGTCTTCCTTATTTTTAAAATAAGCTATCTTCTGCACTGATGCTTGTAAGATAGAACTTTCAATTCTCAGATATAACATGTACACCTTTCCATGCTTTTATGTTAAAAGAGTTTTCTGTGTCTAAACTTTTAGGTTTTATGAGCTGATGTGGTATCAACTAAACTGGATGTAATGTTGTTAAGAGTCACTATTGGAGATGACAAAGAAAGAAAATTGCTGTTAGCTATGGATAATGATAGATTTATTCCAGCCAATATTTGCATGTTTTAAAAACTCGAGAATCTCATGAACTCGTAAAGCTTTCGTAAACTTGACTTGTAGATTCAACTTATAATGAGGTGTTTACTTGCAATTTTGTTTTCTATTTTCATTTTCTGTTTTTACTTTTTAATTTCAAAACTACCATCTTGTTTTCAATTTGTTTCCTGTTTTCAATGATTTGTACAGGAAAAAAGAAAAAAACAAAAACAAAGAATGATTTCAATGTTCCTTGTACAACTCTTTCAAAACAGGAAACAAAAATGTAAGTGAACGCCCCCTAAAGTCTTCAAGAGTTTACCTAATATACAAATAATTAAAAAACTGATAATATTCAAAGCTTCAAACATAAAGGTAAAAACCTATCACAGGTCATTGTGGAGACACAAAGACATTGACTGGACCTCCATGCCCATACACTTATCATTTGATTTGGTTCCAAAACTATAGTAAAAAGGATGTGTGTTATTAAAATGTCACATGCTATAGTTATATTAGGCTTTGTGACAGGATATATTAGATGGATATTATCGTGTTCATCTAGAAAGTACTGCATATCAAAGCCCAAGAGTTTAGTCCTTGTTTGTGGAAACCCCCTATTTTACATATATCACTGCTTCTTCACAATGGGCTGGCAATATTGGATTCTTGCATTGTTGGGGTTCATGATGGATGCTGGGTCACACTTCACAGATGTTGTCACAATAGAATGCAACAACTTGACAATGCTTAAGTTAAAGAAACAGAACTTCATGCTATTATTACGCTTTGATTAGTTTGCAGAAAACAGGCAACAGTGATGGTTTGATCAATTTGTGCAATTGATTTGATCCCCAGATAAATGTTACATTTATTATTTATGTTGCCTTCAGAGATAGTGCGGGTAGCATATAAGACTGTTGTGGTGGATCAATTGGGTAAAAATTACATTTGATTTGAAACTCGACTACTTGACTCAAAAGTTATGCATGTTTGCATGAATTTACCAAGTCTTCCCAAGTTTATTCAGAAATGATTTGAGGAGTTATCTCAATTTCTCTACTTACAATCATAAACTCATAATGTGTTGACTCGAGTTTGACTACAGTGACTATTTGGAGTCTATGGCCTTGTTACAATATGTGTATGAGATAGTAATAACTAATAAATGAACATTTCTCCTTTCTCTCTGCGTGTGTGTGAGAGATTCTTATAGTTTCATTCCATAACATGAAATATATAACGATAGAGACCCTTTCTGTCCTGATTTCAGGAAACACAGAGATGCCAGATGCAATGGAGACAATATTTCAATCCGCCCTTGCTTTTGGAAGACATGGGGGTGTCAGTATTTCTTTCTGCTTCCCATTTCATCCATGTTGAATATACAATTTTAAACATCTATGTGCCTAAATAAAAAAAGGATGGCACATCATTGATTATACAAAATTATGGTTATCTTTAACATTTTATGGATGATAAAATTGAACAAACATGGGGATTTAATTGGTGAAAGCTGAAGTGTTCTCATATGTTGTTGATGGCAGGTAGAAGAGCTCATGGGAGAAATGGAAAGTGCTGCTGCATTGTATTCGAAAGCTGTCCGTCTGTTACTTTTCCTTTTAGTTGAGGGACCATCCCTGATTCTTAATCCTCCATTTTCACTGACAAACTCAGACCGTTACAGGCTTCGGAATTACATTGATATTCTTAATAACAGGCAAGGTTATTCAAGGTCCCAGCGAATGACACTACTGAAATGTGATGACAGTCAAGGTATCCTTAAGGAAAAGTTTTAGTAATGGTTATTTATCTCCCATTCCACACAACAAATTATTTATTTGTACAGTTATTCTTAGAGGGAGAGGAAATTGGGGATTCTGATGGGAGTAAACCAGCACAAGATAGGTTGTAAAGTTCAACATTTCTGTGATTAGAATGATGGCCAAATGTGCATTTGATTATTTATGCTGTCAGTTGAAATTTGAATTCTGTGATGATGTGATTGAAATTTAATTTTTTTTCTTATTAAAACCTCAGAATATTTAAAAGATAATATTAACACTAGTTAAAATGTGATCGATGACTTTAATTTGGTTTCGTTGGCACTTAAAAGAGAAAGTTCCATTTGACTTTAGTTAATGTATTATACATGATGGATCAAATTCATGATGCTAAGCTTCTTATTATCATGAATTGTCCATTAGCCGCTTAAGGTGGAGAGATGTGCAAATGCTCCAGTCGTGCATTCATAGTATATCATTGGCCAACACTAGAGGCTTCTGTTACATATAAAATTGATTTCATTATTGGCCAAAGCAATGTAAACGACTTTACTTAAATGGAAGATTGAACATTATTACAAATTAATTATTTTTGTCGCCACTAGCTCACTTTAGACTTTAGAGAGCTGAGAAAAAATTTTCTGAAAAAAGAAAAAAGAAAATTTAGGCGTCCAAGTAAAGTGGAAGGTCACCTTTTGGTGGATGGAATAACTTTTAAGAAAAAGGGTATAGCCATATGAAGTAGTACTATTTGCCATGAACAAGTAACGGTATAATGATGACATCATATTTTTTGTTTTGTTTCAGGTAAAACATGACCTGTTTGGTCAGAAATTTGGGTCTAAATGTCATATTCAAACTGGCTGGCGTTTGGTGACATAAAACGAGGATCCTGTAGTAAGCTTATTCCAATAGAACTGTTGATGTTGATGCTAATGCTAATTATTATGTAAACAAACATTGAAAATGTGAATGACCTATTAGCCAAACATGTGAATTACTTCCTATACCTTTTTTTTAGTTCATGCACTTCCTAAAAGACCCAATCCAACAAAACTACCCTTCGAATTAACCACCAACACCACCTCCTAATTAACTTTTATTATTATTATTATTATTACCTCTAGTCTTACGTATAAAGAATAACCACATAATTCATAAAGACCAATAAAATAGATTGATTAATTTATCATAAATTTTAATTATATTTTAAAATTATTCATTACATTAAATGAATTTAGGTGATTATTTTTTAAAAGGTAATTTTTTAACGTCATTGAAGATTAAATTTTAGAAAATAAAAAATAATATTTTTCTCTCTCTATCCTCTCTCGGTCTTTACGCACGGGAAACTGAAGAAATAATCCTTCTGTAAATTGTTCGTCTGCAACATCGCGAGACTCGTTCTAAACTTGACGAACCTCCGCCTTGTGCTGGCGGAAGCCCCTCTAGCAACAACTCGTTCTCCTTCATCTTGACACAAAGAAGCTTTTCTTGTTTGCCACTGAAGCCTCAAGTTGAAACCACGTGTATATGTCCTCTGTTTTTACCGACCGAGGCACACGAAGATGTGATAGGAAATGCAAAGCCCATTGCAGGTTTTTTTGGAAGCATTCCGTGTAGATCTTGTTTGCCGATTAGGATTGGGGCCGTGGAGGTCCTATAGCATCGCTACAATGGGTGCAAATGCTTATACGCTATATTTGAAAGTGTTAAGAGAGCCACTAAAATAAGAGTCTGATATGCTCAATTCATTGAATCGCTCAATTCTTATTAATTAGATAAGTGGAACGTGAAGTAGGAGGAAGAATAAAAATGAAATTCAGTTTGCAGTCACTTGGATTAACAAAATTTCACGAAGGTAGAAAATAAAATTCAATTCGTTTTGGTTTGCCTTTTTTGAAGTTTTTTCGTGTCATTGACATTGACATCATACGGTGTTGAGTTTTAGACTTTGAGACGAAGTGAAAACGGATGCACGAAATTTTATTTAGAAGTCCATGAAGGACCCTGCGTAAAGACGGAGAGAGGAGAGAGAAAAATACTATTTTTTATTTTCTTAAATTTAATCTTAACTTACAATATTATTCCTAAAATAAATGAAATAATATTTGTTTTCCTTAACAAAAGATGCTACTTTCTAACTTGTAAAAAATAGTGGAAGTATTATAGTGAAGGTTGTCAAAATTGATAGTTTATGTAAACTAGTGAGAGCTTCGTAGATTCGACTTGTTAGACTCGATTCGTAGAATCGTAAAAGTCTACTTTAAACAAAAAAAATAGTAAATTACCTATAAATATGAAACATAAATTCACACAAATGATACATCATACAATAAATTCTTAGTCCACAGTTCACATTTCACATCCAATTAAACATAAATTCATACATTACTAAACATAAGTTCTTAAAATAAAAGCAGTTAAAAAACATATAAGTAGTTCAAATGTCCATTCATTCTCTAATAAAATCATTTCCAATATCACCACCACCACCACCATCATCCTCATCTCCATTTTCTTCAAGTTTTTCCTTGGTTGAGAAGTGATCTTCAACATTACAACAAACACAACATAACACAACAAGTTGCATTCACAAACAGGATCATGAACAGACAGAACAACACAAACAGGAGCATGACCACAATTACACATTACTACACTTTGATTATTACACCAACCTATTGCCACAAATTGACACAAAGAACCAAAACAAGCAAACCACATGAGCATGAATAGGCAAAACAACATAATAAATTACTCCTCTACCTAATCTGTACATATTTCTACACAGGCAGAATAACACAATAAATTACCCTGGCCTAAGCAACTCAATATTGAAAAACCACAAGATGTCCATATCCCCTTTTAAATTTGGGTTGTAAGGGAAGGAACAATCTTCAAAACAATGCATATATAATCCAATTCCAATGGAGAAAAGAAGTTCAAAGAGGAAAAGAGCAACAATGCATATATAATCCAATTCTAATGGAGAAGATCAAAGCTGAATAGCAATGGAATAAATGACAACAACTAAAGTATAATCATCTCAAGGGATTAAACCAGAAACACCAATCCAATATATACTATTCCTAGCACCCAAGCAGTCGTTGCCTGATCTCACCATAAAACCATCCCAGTTACCTCGTTTCAACAATCCACCCACTTTCTACACAAGTTTCATTGACCCTGAAAAATCCTAATTCTTTTACCATTCTACAATCAATTCTCTACCATTCCAACAAAATACATTTGTCTAAGTTGACGACTAAATATGTAAAAAGAAAAATAACATGAATAATAGATTAATAGTGCAGGCAATAGCTACGGGAGAAGAGAAGAATGAGTAGTGAACACGAACTGACCAATGAGCGACACCGATGACCACGGAGTGCGGGAGAAGAATAATCTGACCATTGCACGATGACCACGGTGCGATGACCACGGCACGACGGGAGAGCGACGACGATGGAGCGATGACCATGGCGTGATGACCATGACGCGAATACAATGACAGAGAAGGCACGCACGCACGAAAAGGTGAGGACTGAGGAAGGTAAGCGAAGGCAACGCATGAAAAAATTAATTTCGAAACCCTACAAACCGCAGAAAACGACGTTGTTTCGCATAACCCCAGAATCGCCAAATCGCAACCAGACTCAATTCTATGCCGAGTCCACCGATTCTACTCAGAAAATAATTCTACATGAGATTTAACTCAGAGGCTTAGTAGAATCGTAAAATCTGACGATTCTACGATTTAAATTATAACGACTACGTTTTATTTCCTTATTTCAACCTATTACATTGATTCCCTTTTTATCGACTACGTTTTTAGTTTACGAAAAAATTTTCTACGTAATTTGGTTACATAAAATAATATTCTAAATGATTTGCTTCGTGGGAAAAATTTAACATAATACGTAGTCGAGGTAATTTCAGCATAGTTAAGTATAACAGTCCGTGTACAGTCATCCAAAATAAAATACAGATACAGTACAGTACGAATTCCATAATTAAAAAAAAAAACAGCAACATCAAACTAGATCATCCACTCATCAAGCCAAACACAACAAGCAAGTCATCCAAGCTTCTCCATATCTCAGCTTTCACTGTTCCCCTGCTCACCCAAATAAATTGGGGTCATCACAGGTGTCAAACCACAGACACAACTCGGGTAAGTATTTAATAAACATGATTAGATAATCGATAGAGATTGAAATAACGTTACATATAAATAACGAATAAATCATTATTTATAAACAGAACCAGATTCATGAAAAATGATGCATGATTTCTTATTAAATGATGCATGACTGAGATCTCAGATTATCACCACAGGGTACCATAATTCAAATAGTTTCACCCACTCTAGTGAAATCTCCCTCCATTCTGAGGGGTATAATCAAATAGTTCCACCCACTCTAGCGGAATCTCCCTCCACTCTGAGGGGTAACAAGGTACCATAAAATAATTTCACCCACTCTAGTGAAATCTCCCTCCACTCTGAGGGGTCAAATGCGAATGATGCATGATTTGATTTTATCTTTCAATTCCTCTTATCATTTACTTCTCAAAGTCTCATAACTTGGCACTCTAACATTTTTTTTTTATCATTCATCAATCTCACAAATATCAGTGCCCACAATTTTCTTAAAGAAATAATCTTAAGAATATATATATAATATGAATCTTTATCATAGCTCAATATCAAGTGAATGTTAGAATATCATACAACAACATAAATAATATACGACCACCTAATTAAATATAGCATCATAAATACATAGCAGCATATAACAACATATTAAATACCGTATCATAGAGTATACAACAGCATACAGCAACTTAATATTATACAACAACCTTAAATACAGTAACCTAATTAAATATAACAGCAATCAAATAAAATATACAGCAACCAAATAAAATATACCGCACTAATTAAAATATACAGCAACTAAATAAACAACAACATATACAACAGCAACATAACAACATATGTCATACAACTTACATCAACAACTTAATTAAATACAGCAACAGCAACAACATCATTTAGTTATAATTACAACCATAACAGCAACATAATAAATTAAGCGACAACATACAACAACATTAAATCAATTTACAGCAACCTAGTAAAATATCCTACAGCCACCTAATACAACAAAGTAACCTATGGCCACAAAGTAGTATTAAGCATTTTGGTCAGCCACTTAATTAAGTTAAGTTAATTATTATTTAGGATGTTTAAGGTTAAGTCCATATACTATTCTATTTCATTGAGAATTTTAATCAAACACTTGATATGCCAAACTTAAAGTGTCATAAAATAAGGAATAGCATAGCTTTAAATTTAATTAAATGGGTGTTAAATTAACCTATCAATCATCTAATCCATGTCTATTAAATTACTTCCCTTACCTTAGCTTTTTCTTGATTTTGAAATTCAGCAAGTGGTCCTAAGCTAGTCTTCACGTGAAGCTTTCAAGATGTGGCTGTTTTGCTTTTGTTTTAAGTAGGAGAATAAGTGAAGAAGTAGTGAAAAGGATGGCTGAAAGTGGGGTATTTGTCCGTGCAGTTTTTCAGCCCTACTTGGTCCCCACCACTTCTTTTATATAGTTAGTTTCCTTGTCTTTTGTTTGAAAAAATCTCCTAAGCTTATGATGACTTTTGCTTTCTAGTTGCTATTTTCTAATTGGCTAATAACTTAGGACCCTACATGTGGCTGGTTTTATGAAAATTCTGCAGCATTCTTTTGCTTTGGCCGTGTAAAATCAAGCTTGTTCCTTGCCTTTTGTTTTTGAATTCTTCACGTGGAGCTTCTTGGTCTTAGGAGATATTTTGTTGCATTTTGCTAAAGTAACTTTCTACTTGGTCCAATGGTGTTGCTCCTTGCTTGCCCACCGTCCAAGTGTCTCCTCTCTCAAGATTTCTAAAGCTTTCTTCCTTGTTCCATGAAGTGCACGACCTAAGCTTGGTTTTGTGCCAAATATGTTTGATTTTAGCTTAAACCATGGACTAGCTCTTAGTTTAGGGATTTTATACTTTTATTTTTCTTAACTTAAGTTTTTGAATTAAATAAAATCATTTCTTGAATTTTAGAAAACCTTAATCTAACTTGCTTCCTTAAGAATAAAATTCCAAAATTAGTTAGAGACATTTTTTCCTCAGCTTTTCGCGTTTTGGGCTTTAAATAGTGGCCCTGCCCGACCTGTGGCGCTCTTGGCGCCAGCCCGACGCCCCCAGCGCCACACTCCAGAAACTCCAGCGCCATCCGCGCCACATCTGGCGCCCCTAGCGCCACCTCCCAGAAACTCCGGCGCTATCCGCGCCACATCTGGTGCCATCCGCGCCACATCTGGCGCCATCCGCGCCAGCTGGGAAACTTGGGGCCCCTGGCGCCATGTCTGGCGCTCCAAGCGTGAACCTGCAGAGATCCCCGTGCTCCCAGCGCGAACTTGGCACTCCAGGCGCCACTCTCCAGAGAACATGGCTCCCCCAGCGTGAATCTGGCGCTCCTGGCGCCACATACCAGTGCTCTGGCGCTCTCAGCACGAGGTTGGCGCCCCTGGCACCACCTTTCAGTGTTCTGGCGCGATCAGCGCCAGTCCTGGTGCCATTAGCGCCACACCCCTCACAGGGTTTTCTGCTAAATGCTCCCTTTAGGCCCACTAATGCATGATTATATACCTTAATCACAGGCTTAATTAAGTGCTTAAGATTCAGGGTATTACATTACACCCCTCCTTTTTAAGAATTTTGTCCGCAAAATTAAGATCATACCTGGCACATAACTCGGGATATAGTTGTAACATCTCCTGCTCTCTTTCCCAAGTCGCTTCCTCAGGTGATCTGCCATCCCACTGAATTTTAATGATAGGAATGGTCTTACTCCTGATCTTCTTCTCTGTGCGGTCCAAAATCCTCACTGGGCGTGTTGGGCAAGTCAGATTCTCTCTGATCTGAACCGTGTCAGGCTCCACCACGTGTGAAGGGTCTGATACATACCTTTTAAGCTGTGACACGTGGAATACATCATGTAATCCTGACAACTGGGGAGGCAAAGCTAGCCTATAAGCTACTGGTCCTACTTTCTGGAGTATCTGATAAGGACCAATGAATCTGGGGCTAAGCTTCCTCACACCCAACGCCCGTCCAACACCAGTAACAGGGGACAGCCTCACAAACACATGATCGCCCTCCTCAAACTGTAGCGGTCTGTGTTTATGATCATAGAAACTCTTCTGCCGACTCTGAGCTCTCAACAACTTATCTCTGATCAGTTTGATCTGCTCAGAAGTCTCCTGGACCATATCAGGTCCTAGCAGCTGTCTCTCACCTACCTCAGACCAACAAACAGGAGTTCTACACCTCCGGCCATACAAGGCCTCATAAGGAGCCATGCCCAAGCTCGCATGATAACTGTTATTATAAGAGAACTCCACAAGAGGTAGGTATCTATCCCAACTGACACCCTGCTCCAAAGCACAGGCTCTCAACATATCCTCTAATGTCTGGATGGTCCTCTCAGTCTGACCATCTGTCTGAGGATGATAAGCCGTGCTGAGCCTCAACTGGGTTCCAAATGCTTCCTGAAGTGCACCCTAAAACCTGGAGGTGAACTTAGGATCTCTATCGCTGACAATATTCTCAGGAACCCCATGCAGTCTGACAATCTCTCGGACATACAACCGAGCCAACTTCTCTGCAGTGTAGTCAGATCTCACAGGTAAGAAGTGAGCAGACTTGGTCAGTCTATCAACAACCACCCAAATGGAGTCACATCCAGTCTGAGTCCTCGGCAGCCCAACTACAAAATCCATGGAAATGCTGTCCCATTTCCATGCCGGGATTTGTAATGGCTGAAGCAAACCTAACGGTCTCTGATGCTCAATCTTTACCTTCTGACATACTAGACATCTGGATACATACTCGGCTATATCTCTCTTCATCCCTGGCCACCAAAACCTCCTCCTGAGGTCCTGATACATCTTGGTAGCCCCTGGGTGAATACTGAACTGGCCCTTATGAGCCTCAATCAGGACTGCATCAATCAACTCGCCCTTAGGCACCACAATCCGATCCTGATACATCATCAAGTCATCAGGCTCCCAGCTAATCTCTTGCTGGCCCAACAGGTTCATCACAGAATCATCCTGTTTCTGAGCCTCTCGGATCCTCTGTATCAACTCACTACCAACTTTGGTCTTACTCAATTCAAGACCACTGGCACCCTCAGTCACATTCAGGTGCATATCTCTGAACTGCTCAATCGACTCACAGTCAGAGATCATCATGCAGGCAACAGTCACATGCTTCCTGCTCAAGGCGTCTGCAACAACATTCGCCTTGCCTGGATGGTATCTCAACTCAAAATCATAATCCTTAAGGAACTCCATCCATCGCCTCTATCTCATGTTCAGCTCTTTCTGATCAAACAGATATTTGAGACTCTTATGATCACTGAATACCACCAACTGGGCACCATACAAATAATGCCTCCATACCTTTAGAGCAAAGACAATAGCCGCCAGCTCTAAATCATGAGTAGGATAGTTCTCCTCATGTGGCTTCAACTGTCTGGAAGCATAGGCAACAACCCGCTTATCTTGCATCAGCACGCAACCAAGACCCCGCTTGGAAGCGTCACAATACATGGGAGCTGTGGTCAGGAAGAACCAACACTGGAGCTGTGGTCAACTTTTCTTTCAACCTCAGAAAACACTCCTCACATTCATGGGTCCATACAAAGGGGTTACCCTTTCTAGTAAGGCGAGTCAAGGGTAATACCATCTGTGAAAACCCCTGAATGAACGTCCGGTAGTATCCTGCAAGACCGAGGAAACTACGGACCTCTGAAACACTCTTGGGCCTCTCCCAAGTCATCACAACATCCACCTTACTAGGATCCACTGATACACCAGCTGCAGAAATCACATGGCCCAGGAATTTCACCTCTGAAAGCCAAAACTCACATTTAGACAGCTTAGCATACAACTGATGCTCTCTCAGAATCTGCAGCACAATACTGAGGTGTTCAGCATGCTCCTCCCGGCTCTTGGAGTAGATCAATATATCATCTATAAAAACTACCACAAACTGATCCAGGTATGGTCTGAAAATCCTGTTCATGTAGTCCATGAACACTGCCGAGGCATTCGTCAATCCAAAAGGAATGACCTGAAACTCATAATGACCATACCTCGACCTGAACGCCGTCTTCGGTACATCACCGGGCTTAATCCGAATTTGATGGTATCCGGATCTCAGGTCTATCTTGGAGAACACACAGGCTCCCCTCAGCTGATCTAACATATCATCAATACGAGGCAGAGGGTACTTATTCTTAATAGTAACCTTATTCAGCTGCCTGTAATAAACACAAAGCCTCATACTCCTGTCCTTCTTCTTCACAAAGAGGACTGGTGCTCCCCACGGAGACACACTAGGTCTAATAAACTCTTTGGACAACAAGTCCTCAAGCTGTGCCTTCAACTCCTTTAACTCTAAAGGAGACATGCGGTACGGAGCTATGGAAATGGGTCTCGCTCCTGGAACCAAATCAATGGAGAACTCTATTCCCCTGTCCGGTGGAAGTTGTGTAATCTCATCAGGAAACACATCAACAAACTCGTTTACCACCGGAATCTCAGACATATCCGCTCCCTGTCTCTCCACTGCTGCACTCAACAACAGATAACCCTGAGCCCCTCCTCTCAACTCTTTACAGACTTGTAACACTGAGAGGAATGCCACTGGACTCTGGCTAACAGCATCTGAAGGCACAACCACTCTCTTGTGGCAACAATCCAACATGACCCCATATTTGGTCAACCAATCCATACCCAAAATAATCTCGAGGGTAGGCATGCTCAAACAATACAGATCCACACTATACTCTCTGCCATCATACAGAAAATGCACATCTCTACAACACATATCCACTCTACACTGCTCTCTAGAGGCTGTGGTCACCTCCATGGAAGAAGGAAGCCTGGACATAGGCAAGTCCAGTCATAGAGCAGTGTGATCACTGATGAACGAGTGGGTGGCTTCAGAATCAAACAATACTCTAACATCACACATACCGATTAGAACCGTACCTCTAATCAAGTCTGGAGCTCTAGCTGCCTCCCTTGCATCAACTGTATATATCCGGCCTGTGGTGGGTGCTGCTAAAATCACAGGTGCAGTTATGGCCCTGTCTCTGGCCTGGGGACACTGTCTAGCAAAGTGACCAGGCTTGCCACATCTGAAGCATACTAGCATACCAATAGAGCACGCACCCCAGTGGGTCTTCCCACATGTAGCACATCTCGGACCTGGGCCTGGTCTCGGTGGTCTATCTCTCTGGCTCCTCTTAAATCTGTCTGAAGAGGAAAAGACTCTCAGATCTCTGCCCTTGCCCCTCCCGGCTGGGCCTGCACCACCAGACCTCCTCATATCAGGTCTACTAGGAGGGACAGAACGACTGCCACGTCGTCTCCTCATCATATCCTCGACCTGTCTACACTATCTGACAAGGCTCCCCAGGTCTCGGGACCCACTGTCGGCTATCCTCTCTTCAATATCCTCTCTAAGTCCTCTCTGGAACTTAGCTGCAAGCGCCTCATTATCAGGTAACTCCCTCCTGAAATGAGCATATTTGGCTAACTCATTGAATTTAGCCAGATACTGGTCCACAGACATCTGCCCTTGGACAAGGGTCTCAAACTCCGCTTGCTTCTGCTCTCTAGCATCTCGCGAAAAGTATCTGTCCAGGAACTGGGCTTCAAAGGCCCGCCAGGTGATAGCCTCTCCCTGGCCTCTCATCAACTCAGCTGTGGTAACCCACCACTCATGGGCATCTCCATGTAACATGTAAGTGGCATACAAGAGTCTGTGATGGTCTGAACACTCCATCACTGTGAATATCTTCTCTAATGCCTGTAACCATCGGGCTGCCACCACGGGATCATAATCCCAATGAAACACCGGAGGATCATGCTTACGAAAGGCTGTAAGCATCCTCCCTCTAGCCACAGTCTCCTCCTCCAAGAGTGACTGTGAAGGTCCTCCTCCAAGGTGGCTAGCTCCACCAACCTGGCGACTACCCTCGCCCTCATGTACAGGATGTGAAGAAGGTACCCTATCCTCTCTGCGCTGAGATCTCAACTCAGCCATCAGTTCCTCATTGGCCTTCATCAAGGCCTCATTAGCCTGCCTGCTTGCAGCTATCTCCTACTGCATAGCGGCCAAGGCAGCTGCCACTGGGTCAGGGTGTTCATCTGCACTCGTCTCACCTCCGTTGTTCCGGGTTCTCACCATGGTACTGCACATATCACATAAAAGGGTGAGTTGATCAGGCTCACTCTCACAGTTACACATGCAACAACCATAATGAGCATCCAAACCAAACACACAAGACACACAATTCACCATATGTACAATGCTTCCCTATCAAAACTGCTCTGATACCATAATGTAACGCCCCAGCTACAACCAGGGTCATTACCCAGCCTTAATCACTATCATTAACAATAATCATCAGAGTTAAGCAGTTTAGAAGCATACAATAATATAAACAGGGCATCAACAAATGCCATCATCATATACACTGTACATTTAACATGGTGAATATACATCAAGGGTCTGTATCTCATATATCAAAACTGTACATAAACTCCCCTCAGGGTACAAAATAAAACCAAAGGCGAATACAAAACATCTGAGCCATCTGCTCGTATCATCTAGCCTAAGGTTTACAGATCGCAGCTATCCCTGCATAGGCTTCTTGCCTTGGGATCTGTCTGCTCCTCCTGAGGATTCACCTGCAAAACATAAGCCCCACACACGGGGTGAGATATGAAATCTCAGTAAACTCAGGGCCCTTGAAGGTATTTCCTTCCCCTGGTTCACTTTCCAACATACACATAGATACAACATATCCCAGATAGTCATTCTCAAATTACAATCATAATCTCAACCATATCATCATCAAACAACCAGTAATTTCAATTCTCCTCCACCTGGCCACAACCAGGTGCCTCAAGCACGGCCTACAACCGTTCATAGCAGAACTCACTACTTGACCACAATCAGGCTATAACCACTCCCTGACTACAATCAGGCTATAACCACTCCCTGACTACAATCAGGTTATACTCATGGTATACCGCCAATCATTACGTCCAACACTATCCTGCAGAGGCTACGTCTAGGTATATAGGAACATCTCCACCTCAGGAGGCTACATCTATATACTAGGAACATCTCATGCCAGGATTCAATCATCTACATGAGGCTACATCTGTATATATAGGAACATCTCCACTTTAGGAGGCTACATCTATATAACAGGAACATCTCATGTCAGGATCTCATATATCTAGCGGAGGCTTCATCTGTGTATATAGGAACATCTCAATCAAG
>PYAF01000798.1:301373-319797 GCA_007407185.1 Glycine tomentella
AAGGGTTCAGTTCACATCAATACATAACATCCATGTTCCACATACACAATATATATCACATCACAACCATTCCCCCATCTGGAAAATGGTGGAACACAGCAAAGGACATACAATCAAGGTCCAAGAGCTTACTTGCTCTAGGCAAAACACCGGCTTCCCCGGTACCGTGGCTACCACCACCAGAGATATCAAGCTCACGTCCTACATAAGCAAACACATAGTGTGTCAACAACAGTCCTAAGCCGTTAGAACGAAAGGAACTACAATCCCTTTCTACAGGGCACATATCCAATCACTTCACAAGTGATACACGGGCCCTCACTAGGATCCCTCCCGGTCTAACCAAGACCCCAGAGTCTCTCCTAAGACTCTGCTCAGGCTACACAAAGCACATCCATGCCTTAGCCCTATCATATCCAAGCTCAATCATACAATCCATATCAGCTCATGGACAACATCTATACCATCCCAAGAGTACTTTATCATCTACTCTAGGGTTCAACATAACCATGCACTCAGCCCCTTTCTCTATACATGCACAACTCAGAGCCAAAATCAAATTTCATCAATATTGATTTCTGAAGGCTCTAACATCATCATAACAACCCCCTGAACATAAGTCTCTACAAGACCTTGGGCTAATTCCAACCCCATCACATATGGGTTACTATTCATGCAAACCCCCAATCTCAAAATCAAGCGGAGAAACTTGAGTTTCTTACCTCAACGGCGTCAAAGAAGACCCTAGGACCACCTCCTCGAGCTCCGGTGTCCTTTCCACGCAATGGGTCTCAGCCACTCTCAAGTTCTCCAAGCTCTTCTTTGGGGATTCCAAAATCTCACTCAAAGGGGTTTTTGATGGGAAAGGATGAGAGATTCAAGCTTCCCAAGTGTTTCTCTCACAAGAATAGGCCATAAGCAAGTGTTTTGATCAAGATATAAGGCTCAAGGAAGCTTGGGATGGTCAACAATGGAGGTCTAGGGTAGAAGGAAGAAGAAGAAGCATTTTTTCCTCAGCTTTTCGCGTTTTGGGCTTTAAATAGTGGCCTTGCCCGACCTGTGGCGCTCTTGGCGCCAGCCCGGCGCCCCCAGAGCCACACTCCAGAAACTCCGGCGCCATCCGCGCCACATCTGGCGCCCCTAGCGCCACCTCCCAGAAACTCCGGCGCCATCCGCCCCAGCTGGGAAACTTGGCGCCCCTGGCACCATGTCTGGCGCTCCAAGCGTGAACCTGCAGAGATCCCAGCGCTCCCAGCGCGAACTTGGCACTCCAGGGGCCACTCTCCAGAGAACATAGCTCCCCCAGCGTGAATCTGGTTCTCCTGGCGCCACATACCAGTGCTCTGGCGCTCTCAGCGCGAGGTTGGCGCCCCTGGCGCCACCTTCCAGTGTTCTGGCGCGATTAGCGCCGCACCCCTCACAGGGTTTTCTGCTAAATGCTCCCTTTAGGCCCACTAATGCATGATTATATACCTTAATCACAGGCTTAATTAAGTGCTTAAGATTCAGGGTATTACAGTAGATTTATCAGAAAATGCACAGATATATTGAAATCTGAGGGTGTTACATAAATCGCGATTTTGATAACCATGATTATAGTAACTCCTATATAAACTTCACTTTTCTTTATCATAGGTATTGACCAATTATGTAATATATTTTCCATCTCTGTTTTATGTAATTCTCTATCTTTGCTAGTTCCTGAGTTTGAGGTATCATCTTGAGGGTTTCTAATGGCTATTTGTTTATCTATATTGTCTCTTCCTAGATCGCTAAAATTTCTTATTATATTAGCTATTCTACTTCTTGTTTAGGTTGCTGTTATGGGACCACCTCTCTCCATATCCAAGCTAAACCAAAGGTCTTACGTCTTCCTGCTACCGGGACCATTCAGACCTAAGGGCTGACCAACGTATACACACCTCTCAGTGCTACAGACAACTCCTCACAAAAGGTAAAAGACTAATACAATCATCCCTTGTTACGAAGTTTGAAGAAGAATAAAAATAAACAAGTAACAATAAAACAACAAGATGAACTCAAAGCAAGAACTAGATTTCTTGATACCAGACTGGCTATGATACCAACTATTGACAATGATTCAATAATTCATCCAATAACTAAAAATAATATAAAATGGAAAACCATAGATGATAAGATTTTAAAATCAGAATACCCCCCTCATCAAGGAGTAAAATTACAAATATCAAAAGATTAGAAATAGAAGCGACACCCTTCAAAGAAATCGTAGGAGAAGATAAGAATATAGAGAAAAAAGATATTAGAAAATATATCAACAATTGAACTACTCCATATAATGTTAAACACCATGTCAACACATCACTAGATTAGAAAATCAACAATAGACTAATGAAGCTAGTACCTCAGGTAATAAACCATTAGTAAAATCTATGGATAGACCAATATACAATCTTATGAATGTACCCCTGAAAGAATTAGATTCAATAAAATTAGGAAGCCAAACAGACAATAAAATTGAAGACATTAGGAAAAACCTAGAACAATTAAGTATAAAAAAAATGTTCCATCAATACTTACAGGAAGATCTAGAAGTAAATAAAATGAAGAGATATCCTAAACTTAGGAATTATTACTCAAGACCGTCACCCACAGACGTTCAATTCGAAGAACATGGTGAATTAGTTCAAAATATTTTTAAAGGAAATGATATAGCAGAATGGAATCTAGATGGGATGAATGAACAAGCCATTCTGGAGTTAACTTGCAAGATGACTATGGAAACTACTGTCTATAAGACAAAAGGAATTTTTTTTATAAAAATACAATTATAGTCATAATACAAGGATTTACTAGACAATTAAAAGGATGGTGGGATAATCTTTGTACAAAGAATGATAGAAATCTTATATTAAAAAGTGTAAAATTAGAAACCTAAGAGCAAGATGAAGTATCTACACTTATATATTCAACAATTCAAAACTTCATAGGAGATCCCAATATCTTTAAGGAAAAAGTAGCAAATCAATTAGCCAACCTATACTGTCGAACTATGTCAGATTATAACTGGTATAAATATAGCTATGATGTATAACTTGAACACATAGCCATTAATTTTTCCAAATACTTCGCAATGAAATCTAATCTTCAAGCAAATTTCAAGAACTCTAACTTCTCCTTTTATTTATATATATTACTAATATAATAAAATACTTATTTATGATGTAAAACTACTACAATTTACAAAATTTACTTGAAAACCAATCCACATTAATTTTTAACTAATAAAAAAATAGAAGTTAAATACAACTAATAAAAAAATGACAAAAACAAACTAATAATATAAAAATAATAAAAAGTTAATATAAGCTAAAAAAACTAAAATTTAAAAAGTAATTTAAAGGTAAAATTAAATAGAATAATTTTTATTATTAATAGTAATTGATTAAAAACAATTTAAGAACCATTGTCTCCAAATTTAATTAACACCGAAGTTATGCTTCTGTGTATATATTGCCGTTGGAGTTGCCCATCGTTCATTCAAAAAGTAAATTTAAAGCCAACGGCAGCTTCTGGGTTTATCTAACTAACCCACCGTAGTTCAGCATCGTCCGTCATCATATCATAATCATCACCAAACCAAACCAAACCAATCTTTTAATTCAAAACTTTTATTTTCGGAGACGCCGTCGTTTCGGAAACACCGGCGGCGCCTCCTCCTCCTGCAGCCATGGCCGCCGCAGACAAAGCGAAGCCCTCGACGACGACGCTGTCGCTCCCCGTGAGCGTCGTTGTTTTGGCCATCACGTACATTTATTTCTCCACCGTGTTCGTCTTCATCGACCGCTGGCTCGGCCTATTCTCCTCGCCTGGGATCATGAACGCCGCCGTGTTCTCAGCCCTCGCCGCCGCCTGCGCCCTCACCTACCGCGCTGCTATTTCCACGGATCCGGGTCGGGTCCCCGCAACCTACATGCCCGACGTCGAAGATGCTGAGAGCCCCATCCACGAGATCAAACGCAAGGTCGTTCTGTCTATTATTTGTTACTTTTTTTTTTTAAAAAAAAAATCAAAAGCTTTTGCGTTTTGGGTGTTCCGTTTGTCGTTCAATCGTTCATTGCTTGCTATTGCTCTGTGTTCTGCGTACTTTTTTTTTTTTTTCTGCTGTGTTTTTAGGAGCTTGAATTGTTTGAATGGATTCTCTTGCGATTGAAACTTAGCTTGATCTCGTAAGGGTTTATATTGTTGTTGTCGTTTCGTGATCTGGGGGTGGCGGAAATAGTGGCATTTCGCAGTTTGTGCTGTTTTAGTGTAGTTTTGTTCTGAAACATTTAGACCTGGTGGTGTTTGGTGCTGTTACAAGACTAGGGTTTTTGGACATTCGTTTTTGGTTGGAGAGTTTGGACCAGGACTGACCCAAGGGTAAAACATCTAAATCACAAGCTTTAGCCCCACCAACAAAATATATTTTCTTTTAGTTTTTTATAAAGCAAACAAGCGACATATATAAGAAAATTGTCACATATATTGACAAAAAGGCCCAATATATAGTTTTCTCATTTTAAGTAAAACATTTATCTTAAAATTTGCTTTAGGCCTCATTTGTCATTAGGCCGGCCCTCGTTTGGACACGTATAAAGAAGGCTTTGGTAGGTGCTACAAGTAGAGTAGATTGTCCCGTGAAAAAGGAAGAAAGGGAGGCCAGAAAGGACATTGGAGGAAGTGGTCCAGAGGGATCTCATACTAAATAATTGAAATTCAAACTTTGATATTTAATTGAGTTGAATGATGTCGTATGATCTATATAGCGGAACTCAGACCTAGTGGGATAAAACCTTGTTTTTTTAGTTGGAGAGTTGAATGATTTTCCAAAACTGTAGCTTCTGTTGTGTTTCGTGAGGGTTTCAATGGATGTGGTGGATAAGTTGAGGGATTATCTGATAGAGGTTACATTTTGGTTGCTATGGATTAAAAGTGGAAGGTTTCTGTAAACTTCAATTTACTCATTGTTTTGTTTGTATTGCAAGAAAGGTTGGTGTTGTGTCGTGTTAATGTTTTCTGTATGAAAAAGCTTACAAGTGCAGTTGTGATGGTTTGTTGATGTCTAGAATGAATGAATATTCCCAATCAGCTGTGACTATTAAGATGGAATCAAAATGGATTTCAAGATGGTTGGATTGGCTAGGAAGTAAAATTTGTAGTCTGTTTCTTATAAACTGGTATAAATTGTTTATCAGGCTACTATTTTATTTTATTTTTCCTTTTTGGACTTAATTTGAGGGCGAGCCCTGGCACAGCAGTAAAGTTGTGTCTTGGTGACTTGTTGGTCATGGGTTCGAATCTGGAAACAATCTCTTTGCATATGTAAGGGTAAGGCTGCGTACAATTACCCTCCCTCTTACTTGTGTATAGCGTGGAGCCTCCGGTTATGGGGTACGTAGTTTTTTTTTTTTTTAGTTTTTTGGATTTAATTTCCAAGAGGATAAATGCTTAAGCCATGGTGCTTGTTCATTGTCTTAGATACCGTATATACACTGTGGCTTTGTGATAGGAGTAGGAGGTGGGGTAAAATGTATACAAGGAGGGCCAATTAGTATAATACAGTTAGTAGTTAGTTATACTAACTGGACTGTTAGGCAGTTAGTTACACTAACTGTGGGAGGGTCTCAATTAGTTAAATAGAGGATGGGTAGTTGAAGGAAGGCATCATAAATGTACTAGGAGGTTGAGTGAACCTCGAATTCACTCTGTAGTGCTGTAACTACTCTTTCAGCAGTAAAAATCATCTTTTCACCCTTTCTCTGAACCAGTTTCTATCACTTTGTCATTAGAAAATATGCTTGCTTTGGTAGAATATAACATTCCAAAACCTATTCATTTTGTTAAAGTAGACTATAACATATATAATTGTCTTCCTTTGAATGAGAATGTCTTTTGCTATTAATCGGAATCTCATTAGCATATTTTTCAAACTTGAGTTGACTTCTTACAGCTTTTCAATCTTAGGTCTTAACTCTTAAGATAGGGATTTCTGTTGATTAACCTCAAGACTTGTAGTTTGATATATTTGGGTGGAACAAATCAAAATTGCATACACTAAGGTTAAGTTGCAGGTTTGAATGTGAATTTGGGTCTGGCTAATTTGAACCAAGTTTCTTTTGGTTTTCTCTGCTTTGTTGCTCCTCTGTTGTTAAAGCCAAAAGTTTGAGAGGCTGAGATGAAAAAGAAGGTTTTCTGCACTGGTTTTCACCTTTGTCTGTAAAGCTTATGTTGTTCATTTCAGTCATTAACATCTCGTGTTTCGATACTTGTGTCAGAGTTTGAGTCTTCTGGTTCTATTTATCTCTAGCTTGAGTAGTTTGGAGCTCTTATCTCTTGGGTTGTTGAATTCGTGTTATACAATTATCCTGCTTATGAATTTAAAATATGCTCCCACATCACATGATGCAGCCACACCACTTTAAGCTGAGGTTTTGGACCACAACAGTCACAATTCACTCACATCAACCTGCAAGCAACAGCTGCAATGCATCCACAACGCCAGTTTAATACCCTAATCATGATTATGTGCAAGTTGCTTAATGGCCCTTTTCATATACCTACTTTCTCTTCACTTTCGAATTTAGAAAAGGGGTCTTCTGGATTAAGTTGATAGTTTTGCTACCATGCTATGCCTGATTAAGAAAAAGACCACCTGTATCCTTTATTCAGTATGATGTAAATATAGAATTTCACTGTTTTTTATGTGGATATTGCTTTGGTATTTGGACTAGCGTTTTTGAGTTGTTGTCCTGTCTCTCTTCTCTTTTATGATCAATGCATTTATGAACTGTATGGGACTTGTGGAGTTGTTGAAATTACGTTCTTTTGGGTTCTTAAGTGAATTTGTATGCTCAAATTATTGTATGTCATATTATAGTGAGATGGCATCTTTTATTTAACAATTTATTTGAATTAAACACCTGGCATAAAGGGATGTATTTGTGATCTGAAAAAGATTCTCATAAATGTTTGGTTTATATGAATATTGAGCATCATGGAAATTAACTTTCAAATTTTTGGATCTGCAAGCAGGGTGGAGATTTGCGATATTGCCAAAAGTGTTCTCACTCTAAGCCTCCCCGTGCACATCATTGCCGGGTTTGTAAAAGATGTGTTCTACGAATGGTATGCATGATCTAAATTATAATTCAAGGTTTATCTCTAGGATTTTCATGATAATGACAATCTGTTGTCTCTTGGTTGTCAGGATCATCATTGCATTTGGATAAATAATTGTGTCGGTCATGCAAACTATAAAGTATTCTTCATTTTTGTCTTATATGCTGTAATTGCCTGCATCTACTCCCTGGTATGTTCAAATCTTTTTCATTATCAGCATGATTTGATTTTTATTGTGATTTTTCTGGTAGTGCATGTTTGGAGACTGTGATTCTTTTTTAGTAATAGTCACTTTTTTTTTTTCCCTTTTTCAAAAGCTCTCTTTAACAGCTTCCAAAGAAGCAATTATTTCTCTAAATCCAGACATGTATTTTCATAAATGAAATCTGTGGTCTGATTTAATTTTTTTTCTTTCTTTCTGTATTTGTCATAGCAGGATGCTAGATTTGATGGTTCTAATTGTGCTGACACAATCCTTTTTTGTTTTCTATATTGCTTAACTTTGTAGGTCTTACTTGTGGGTAGTCTAGCTTCTGATGGCGTACAGGAAGAAGTGAAAAGTGGAAGAAGCTCTTTCCGAACTGTATATGTAAGTTCTGCTAAAAACGACTGCATGCTTTGCTTAAGCAGACTCAACAATTTGTTTTTCATGATTTTTTCCCCCTTATTTTTGCAGGTTGTTTCTGGGCTCTTGCTGGTCCCCTTATCGATAGCATTATGTGTGCTTTTAGGTTGGCATATCTATCTCATTCTGCATAACATGACCACGATAGAGGTTATTACTTATTAAAAGTTTAGTTCAAAACTATTCATTTATTTGACCAGATTGATGTCAACTTTCTGAATTAAGCAATTGTGTTAGCAGTATCATGAGGGAGTGAGAGCTTTGTGGCTTGCAGAGAAAGGTGGGAGTATCTATAAACATCCATACGACCTTGGCCCGTATGAGAATTTGACATTTGTAAGAACTCAAGACTATAATGCAGCATCCTTTTTTTTTTTTTTTTTTAATAAATGTCTCCCCTTGTTTTCTTCCCACCTTCATGCATTTTTTCGGTTTGTTCATTTTTTTTTCTCCACTTGCTTCATCTTATATGAGATGCGTTTATAGTGTGTTTGGATCAGATTTAATTTTTTGAAATAAAAACTTTACTAAAAGCTGGTGAAGATAAGCAACTATTTCTTTAAAATAAGTTGAACCATTGATTTATGGTTTAGTATGTTTTACTGATTACCCAAACCATTTTGGGGTAGGGTTGAATATATGGCAATAATTGACACTTGGTGCCTTCCACATTTTGAAATATGACAGAATCGTAACTATAAGTGTCACAATTGTCCTGCGTAGTACCTTATTTCGATTGGCATAAAGAAACATGTGATATGATATTTAGTATTTACATTTACTTATCACTATGTATTTCTTTCAGGTTAATAAGGAATGTATGTTTTAAAATTTTCCTTATATAATGTTAACTGTTAAGGAAGCTAAGCTATCTTATTTTTATATAGATCTAAAAATTCTACCACTGATATCCAGAATTCATTATGGTTTGAGCTGTTCTTTTTCCCCTAACAGTGGTTTCCTAATATATTGTTTTTGAAATATATAATGTTTCTCGTTCTTTTTGTGTGTGGGGGTTAGTCATCATGCATTTTGGTTTATCAACCTCTGCTAACAACATATGATTATTCTTTGGTTTGTCACCAAACTTGACTAAATGGTTCATAAGTTGTTTTTGTAGCCCCAGTTGTTACATTTAAAAATTATTATAATGATTGGCCCTGGCTATGCTTCAATGACAATGCAAATACACCACTCCATTCTTACCATATTCTGAAAATAGTGGCAGTAATAATCAAAATCTTGACCTTTTGGTCATTGAGGCTATAAAACAATCCCAATGACCCATTCCCCTTAAATCTCAGGCTGTTTGGTGAAGACTCATGAAGGGTTTTAAGTTGCATTCCTCAACTGCATTTGTGATGTTTTGTATCAAGTGTTTTAAATTGCATTCCTCAAATGCATTTGCAGCTCTGCCACATTGCGGTTTGTGATGTTTCCACAACTGATATTTTAATTGCAATTGTGGCCCCTTGTTTTTAGCAACTATTTTCCACAATTTCAATACCGTTTAAGGTTTTGGGTTATTTTTAAGTTTAGAGAAGTTAACTGCAATTGATAATGTGGAACTGTATATTATACTCTCTGATACTCTCAATCAAAGGTGAAAATGATGGATGATACAGTTTGTGTTTATTGGTGAATCAATATGTTTGATTGTCTCTTCATGGATGAATTCTTATTCATCAATTATAGATATTCGCAATGCCCCAACCGCCACCACTCTTCCCCTTTTATTGTTTTTTATTTTTTCGTTGAAACAAAATTATAAGCTGCATGTATAAAGTATGTGATTGCATTTCTGTTTAATTGCTGCAGGTTTTGGGACCGAATATCCTTATCTGGCTGTGGCCTACTGCAAACCATATAGGTTCTGGACTTAGGTACCGCACCATCTATGATCTCCCTAAAGGTGCTTCAACGTCCAAATGAGATTTTGACATTGCTTTGCAGTGGTCATTTTCTATGTTATTCATATTAACTCTTGTGATGAATGGTTGAGTGATGACAATGCTGAATGGCTGGTAATCTGCTATCTTTAGTCCACTATAAAGTATATGCTTTTTTAATGTCAATCACCCAAATTGCTGAAGTGTAGGTGATTACGAGCGTTTTGCTTCATATACCTGAAGAAATTGACTAAATAATGTGTATGCCCATGTGGATATTGATAATAATCACTTATTCTCTGCCTCCTTTTCTTTCCTTTTTTTTGCCCATTTGTTAGGCACAAAATAGGCTTTCTTTCTTGCTTTCCCCTTCTTCTGGTCTTGTTAGGGTTTGGATGATGTGGGGTTACAGCTGTAGAGTTCTGCTTATAAACCTAATGTACAAATAGAAATTCTGAAACCGGCTCATCAAGGAAGTGTCCTCAAGGGATTGCTTAACCCTATGTGAAAAGTTGTACTTTTGTATTCTAGAACTGTGTTTTCTGTATCTTGGATAATATTTGTATTATCCATTTTTTTATTTCATGTATTATACATTTTTTTTTGCTTATTTATAGTTACAGAATTTTTCATAGTAATTTATGTCAGTTAGGTTGTACCACTGGGGAGGATATGAACTGGATTTAATCCTTACATTCTTAGCGGTCGTTACAACAGGTGTATCAAAGAATACAACTGGTATAAGCAAGGTTGTTAAAATCGTGATCTGGATCGTGAAATCGCACGATTTTACGATCCTTCCGATGGCAAGCGATCTGGATCGGGGGTGGGATCGTCAGGGAGTAGGATCGTAGTGGAATCGCAGATCGTGGGATCTGCGATCCCCAACGATCCAAGCTCGACGACCAAACCAAAGTGAAGAGGAAGAAGAACGAAAAGAGATCGTGAAATCTGACCTTCGTTTCCAAAAGGCTGAGCGACCTTGCCTTGTCGCTGCTGCGCCGCGACCCAGCGACCTCGCCGACAACCGTGAAGAGGAAGAAGAACGCAGTGTTGAGGTGGTCACCGAAGAAAGAAACGGCACAGAAGAGAAGTAAACGAAGAGAAAAGAAGAAAAGAATAATATATGCTAGGGTTAACTTATTGGCCAAATTTGCTTTCTGTACCCCCCTTTTTTTCTTTTTGCAGTTTCGTATTATATTTTTTAAATGGGCTTTTGAATTTTAATTTAGATAATTACTATTTACAGTCTTTCTGTACCCACTTTTTTCTTTCTGCAATTTCATAGTAGGATCTTGATCCGATCTTACGATCCTCGATTTACGATTTTTCATCCCCCTCCCAATCCTACGTAAAATCTCGATCTTAACAACCTTGGGTATAAGACAACCTTAGAACATGTTGATTGGATAGTCATTGTCAGGCATTATTAAGTTTAGTAATCAAAACATTAAATTCTGTAGTTAGAGTAAAAGAAACAATAATAACTCATAATGTATGAGTTAGATTCAATGTTAATGGTACTAGAAAAAGAATGTTGATATTTTTAAGAATGGATTAGAAAAATATAAAAAAATGTATTAAAAAATAGATTTGTCCTCTAAAAAGTAAGATCTTGAATTCAAAATTGTATGTATTTATTTTTGTTATCTTGAATTCAAAATAGATTTGATATTTTGTGATTGCTTATTCCTAGAAATTGATATTTCAAGAACTATGGATTGGATATTTGGATATATCATTGAAAATTAAATTGTGGAATATATTAACTCTATATGTAATTATTTTTGTTACCTTTTCTCTCAAATTTGAATAAGTACATTTTCATTAGATATGCATATTATATTGCTAATATACATTGATTTGATACGTCAATATGCATATTTGGAATTAATTTCTTGTTTTATGGTTGAGCAAAATAATGTATTTTTGATGAAATATCATGAGGACCACCTAACTGATTATGCTTCATTCCCATGTGAATGCGACAATATCTAATTATTATGCTTATGGACAATCTCGTAGTCGAGGTCGTGATCAAGAAATTTTAAGGATTTTTTTTTTCACCAGAAGTGGAAAAATAATTAATTACCTTATTGATGATGAGAGTGTTTAGAAATAAATTCTCTTATACTATGTTCTTGAATTTATGATTTGTAGAATGTTTTGTGTTACTTATGTTTTGATGTTATTGTATCTTTTGTGAGTTTTTCTAAAACAATAAATATTTTAATTATAACATTGATACCCTTTAAATAATGTTTTTCCAAACAATTGTCACATTGATTATTTATACTCCCTAGTTTCGTTGAAGAACAATTAAATTTTCTTGGCAATGCAATAAGTTAATGTTAGTATTATTTTTGGTACTATAAATGTAATTGAAGGTTCCATAAGAGCTAATTATGTATTGTCAAGTACCTGAAACACACTAGAAGGGGTTGAATAATGTGATAGATAAAATCTTAGTTTCTTGAAAACTTTTTTAAAAGTTTTTCTCAAACAGATATCAATGGATGATAGGTTTCGTCTTAGAGGTTCGAAATCACTATGTGCTTAGAAAATCAGTTATATAGAAGCAGTAAAGAAAACACAAATGTTTTATACTGCTTCATCTCAACTCTTTGGCTACGTTCATTTTTCCTTCAAACCTTGAAGGGTTCTACTAATTAATTCTTTGATTACAACCAAGTATTCTCTATATCACTTCTGTCCACAACAAGTACTTGATAACGACCGTCGAATCGTTGCAAAAAAAATAAAACTAAGATAATTATGTAGCACACGATTAACCTAGGTCAACTCAAAGATACAGTCCAATTTGGTTCCTGACTTAATCCACTTATAAATAGCAAGAGGGTTTATCAAACAGTTTATAGATAGTGAACAAAAATTGCATAAACACAAACAAGAATTGAAAGAAAAATGCAGAAATTCACAAAATTGATAAAAGATGTTGTAAAACATATTCAAGAATATCAATCCAATTCACTAAACCAAGCAATGAAAATTATCATAGTTCTTAGATAATGATCATATTATGAAGGTCATTCAATATCATTAGAAGCAATTCAATCAAATTAACTCTTAAATCAATTGAAATCATAAATCAGATTGAAATATCATCCAAACAATCTATGGTTGAAATTCAAAATTAGGAAATATATCTATAACCTAATTTTTTTCAACCCTAAACATATTCATAATCATGAAAATCGAAAAGATGATTGAAGAAAATGATGAACATCCACACATAAATTAGAATACCAAACAAAAACTCAATTTCTCCTTGCTTTGACTAAATCCTTGGATTGATTGATTGTTTAGCCTTCCATGATCATCATCAGTGGAAGAGCCACAAAATTTGTGTAAGAAAATAGAAGAATAGAGATTAAAGGAAAAATAAAAATAAAGAACAATGAAGAACAATTGAGAGAAAAAGAGAAAATATTTTAATTCTGAAAACTTGTACAAGAAGTTAGAAATTTTTTTTGTCCCATCTAGCTACACTAATATATAGTGACTGAATAGAATGAAGGGATGGACTCTAATTAGGCCCATCTAAACAAACTAATTATGCTAATTACACAAATCAAAACACAAACTCGCAGCCCAAAACTTAAGTGGAGAGGTTCTGACTTCCAAGCCTTATTTGACCCTCAAACAAACAGAATTAGTCCAATCTTATTTCTGACAACATTGTAGATCTTTTCCTTAGTTTTTCAGGGACTACTCATATGCTCTATTTGGAGTTCTATAGAATCCTCTAGGTCTTGCACAAGGAAGATAGGTCAAGTAAGTACAAAATTTGAAAATAAGCAACAATTATCAATCAAGCCCAATTATTTTCCTAAGACCAAAACTGAGTTCAAGTGAGAACTACAACGACCCGTATGCATCCGGTTCATTAACATTAACTTATGGTGGTTAAGCGCAGCAATTATCAGAGATAATTAAAATGGAAGCAGTAAACAAAATGACGTCATCAAACGTCAGTAACAACATCTACTGTACATTATATATGGTGAATTCTCATATATACAAAGTATATGTCTCAAAACTATACATATCCCTCATCGGATACATAAACATAGGCATAAAACAAAAATAGAGCCAACATGCTCTTCAATCTATGCCTAAGATTCTCTCAGAATCTATCCCTGCTCGGGCCTCTTGCCCTGGGATCTATCATCCGCTCCCTGAGGATCACCTGCAAAAACATAATCCCCAACAGGGGTGAGATAACAATCTCAGTAAACTCAAGGTCCTTGGAGGTCTTTCCTCACCCTGATTCACTTTCATGCACATAATATCAAAATTGGCATTACAAACTAATCATCACAGCTATCAACCATATTACCACATGTACATAGCATATACAGATATAAATCAATGCCTGAGGAGGCTTCATCCATTCATATGGGCACATCCCACATCAGGACCTACTAAACATGCCTGAGGAGGCTTCATCCATTCATATGGGCACATCCCACATCAGAGCTTTCTTTCTTTGCCCGAGGAGGCTTCATCCAGCTATGTGGGCACATCCCACATCAAGACTTACATATATAGACTATTAAATTCAATTCTACTGGCCAGAGAATCTAATCAAGCACATAACAACACTATCACAGTGTTCAGCTCATCATATACATGTTTCTATAATCAGTAACACACAATTTCAATATACATGCATCCATATATACAATAACCATAACTCCCTCGGAGTATGGTGGAACACAAACAGTGGGAAATACTCCTAAGAACAAAGAACTTACCTGCTCTCAGCGCTATACCGGCTCTCCCGGCTTCGTGGTCACAACCACCAGCAAGATCACTATCATGCCCTACACAAGGCATAAAACAATCAATCAATAACGGTCCTTAGTTGTTAGAATGAAAGGAAATTCCCTTCCCTTCCATTAAAACCTCTCTGTTCTCTATCTTAGGGTTATCAGAGCTAACCACTTTATATGCGATTCACAGACCCTCAACAGGATCTATCTTGGTCCAACTAAGATCTTAGTGTCCCCTTAGACTCTGCATAAGTTCAAATCAATGATCTAATCAGACCATCTTCCAACAATTAATCAACTTGACTAAAATAATTATATCAATATGTTTTCACCGTTTATTTAGCCTTCTGAACAACTTTTGTAAAGGCACTTAGGCTCATATCTATCATAATACCTTCCATTTCATCAACATTCTTCCTACTCATACATATCTTTGAGTCAAAATCAAACTTCATCAAAAGTCAAGTTTCAAAGCTTAGTATTCCTCAAAACAACCCCCTGATCATAACTTTCTAAAGAATCTAAGCCTAATTCCAACCCTAACACAATTTGGTTACTATTCAAAGAACCATTTCATAAAACAATTAGTGAAACTTGAGTTTCTTACCTCTAAACTGTCGAGGAAGGCTGGAGGATCGCTTCTCTAAGCTCTGGCGTCCTTGAATCGCCTTCTATCTCCTCCAAAACTCAGTTTCCAAAGTTCCTTAGGGAACGAGAGTTCTCCGTTTGATGGTACTTTCGAAGAATTGAAGCTGGAATCTAGCTCATGGAGGGGTTCTAATCAACTTTCTAGTTGGTTGGAAAGTGTTTAGATGAAGTATGGAGGAGTTATGAAGCTTCTATGGTCATTAATGGCTGCCTTGGGTCAGAGGAAGAAGAGGGAAGGGTTTTTCCCTTCAAAAACGTGCAAATGAGCCTTATATAGTGGTCCAGGACGTGCTCTAGTGCTGATAGCGCCACTTCTGGCACTGGTCGCGCCAAAATCTAGAGAAAATACACTTTCTGGAGTCGTTCTGGCGCTAACCGCGCCGTTCTGGCACTAATCGCACCAACTTCCAGCATCTGTGGCGCTACTGGCGCCACTCTGGTGCTATTGGCGCCAACTTCCAGCACCTGTGGCGCTACTGGCGCCACTTTGGTGCTACTGGCGCCAACTTATAGCACCTGTGGCGCTACTGGCACCAGACTCCATCCGTCGCTAAATCCGTCGCTAATTCCGTCACTAAGGCTTTTGAGACAAACTTTTTTATAAATTTAAATTTTCTTTCTTTTGTTTCTTTTATATAAAAAACAAGGTTATTATAAGAACATAAGAATCCAAGAAAATTCAAATAAGCTAAGAAGAATAGAAAAATACTAAATTAAAATGCTCAATCAAATTCTCCCACACTTTATCTTTTTCACTCCTGAGCAAAACTAAAAAAAAGAGACTAAGAGAAAAACAATTAAACTAGAATAAACCACAAACTTAAAAAAAGGTATGAACAAGGCACACACATTTTTCAATGGATCCTAATAATGCACATAAGTGAGAAAGATGGAAAACGGAAGAATGATATCAAGGTAATAAGCACTTCATGAACACATGAGCACAAAGTGCAAAGTGATAAAGTAGTCAAGTTAAAATTAAGAATGTACCAAGGTGATAGAAATCTCTCAAAGAACAACATTCAACCTCGTTAAATGTGTATGAGTTTGTGTTTACACTCAAACACCACATGTAACTAGCACATCCAAATATTGACAAGACTCTAATTTGCTCAAGTTGAAATACACATGTATCAAAAGATCAAAAGGGCTTTTATTGATTTGTAATGTATGGTTTAGGTAAGGGTGGATAAGAGAAAGATATTTAGGCTAAAATAAAAAGAACTTACAAGGATGAAAATGAACCACAACACACTTTTATTGCAATTTTTTTCTCTCTTTTCTTGTCCTTCTTTTTCTTTTTTAAATATTATTTTTTATATTTTTTTCTTTGAACTTTTTCTTTTTATACTCTTTCTTTCCTTTTCTTTTCTTTTTGTTTTCTTCCAAATCAAAACAAAATACAAATCCCCCTACTTGTTTGAAACCCAGTCCCAAAACATTTCCAAGGCCTCTTTTCTCTCTAAAATAAGGATAATATGGTTTTCCACCTTTTGGCTTGTAATGAGCTACACATGAAAGAAAAGATTAAAGGCTCAAAAAGGGTGACAATGGATATCAATGCAAGGTAGGTTTATTTGGCTAGTAGCTAAAAGAAAGAAGGCCTAAATCATCTCAATCAATGCATGTGTAACAAGGAATGACAAGAGAGACAAAGCAAAACCTAGAGTAATCTAGCACAAGGGTGAAATCACACATGAAGGAACATGAATGGAATAATGTGATTCATCCACAAAGGCCCAAAAACTCACAAGACATAATTCTATCTCACATGATCCACCTTAAATTTTATTTTCCAACCCTACTTATCACTTCAACAATCGCAAACACGTTTCATATCAAGTATGAAACCTCTCAATCCAACAAAATTTGTACATTTGTCACAATTTATACAAGTTAGAAATCCTTTGAAAATGAAAAAGTGTCTAAATTTAACAAAAACAGAAAACAACTACTGCAAAATATTTTATTTTTAATTTCTGTATGTAAAAATAGTAAAAATAGAAGATAAGAAAGCAAAACAATACAATAAAACAAAATAGAAAACACAAAACAAATAGAATATAACAAAAATAGATACAGAAAACAAAAAAATAGATAACAGAAAATAGTTAAGACAAAAAAATAGATAAAACAGGTTTTGTAAATCCTTCCCCCACACTTAAAATGCATTATTGTCCTCGATGTAAGTGTAACATCCTCAAAAATTATATTCATAGTTATAATTAATTTATGGAAATGTAATGATATTAGAATACAAATATGAAATGACTATATCACTCTTTCCTTGAAGTAGAAAATTACTAGAATACCCTTAAGATAAAAATTACAAAAATACCCTTGGACATTTTTGAAAATGACAAAAAATACCCCTAGGATGAATGGCAAAATTACCAAAATGCCCCTAGGCCAGAAATGCTCAAATATCTTTAGAAATTTTAAAGAAACATGATGAAATTATACAGTACACTTAGTTGACTAAGTATCAAAATATTTTGTGACAGAAAACTCTAGAATAAAATTTCTATGAATTTTATAAGATAACAACTTTGAGACTTTATTCAAGAAAATTCAAACATAAGAAAAATATGGAAAAATGATAAATAGAATCTATGAAATTTTCTTTTAATTGTAGGGTGTATAAACCTATTTAATAAAATAGTTTAGTAATTTTGATGGTCAAAAGAAGTATGGACCAATCAGAATTTAGATAAGGAGCAGTCTGGTATGAAAGGATTATGCAATGCTCTGTATAGACTGCTTGTGAGTAAATTAAACTGTCATTGAAATAAATTTCTAGGAATCTCTAGAATTCTATCATTCAATAATTATCTCTAGATAGAAGAATTCAAATCAAACTTGACTTCCTACAAGAAATTGCCATGTGGAAAACCATAATTGAAATTAGACTTTTCTTAAGCATCAAAAATGACATCTAATGGTAAAAAGGAAGAAAAACTTGTCTTCCTTCCCCTTAAGCATGATGAGCATGTGAAGAAGGGAGTAGAAAGGAGTAGAAAGTTCATGATAAGCCACTTGGAAAGACAAGCCATAGGATGAATACAAGTGGAAGGACACTTGTATGGCATGGATGCAAGATAACATGAAAGTGAAGCCAAGATTTCTCTACATTGATCTAGCTTTCACGTGAACAATGGAGAAGCTAGGAGAAACTTCATGAATTGGACAAGTGTTGGGACACTTGTAAAGGCATGCCAAGTAAGTGGACACTTGGAAAGGCAATCATTATGATCAAGACAAGTGTTAGGACACTTGTATGGCACATAATTAACTTAGAAGATTTTTAAGGAAGTCATCATGAACTA
>PYAF01000798.1:319897-331802 GCA_007407185.1 Glycine tomentella
AAAAACACCATTTCTACCACACCTTCACTTGAGAAACACCCTCCTTCCATCTCTTTCATTTCACTTCCATCCTTTCCTTTCCAAAACATCAAATTCTAGACAAGACTTTCATTCTTTCAAGACCTTGAGGTGAAGCCAAGTACTTGGAGGAATTGGAAGCAAACTTGTTTGAGGTAGGTGAAAGTTAGTTTCATTTATCGTTTGATTCTTGAGATAATTCATATGGTTGTAAGCTGAATTTTGGACTGTTTTGAAATTTCCATATCTCCCTCTATACTTAACAAAATTAGATGTTTGAACACTCATTTTAAAGCTTAGGATGTCCTCTATGTTCTCCTAAAATATGGGGCCATACTAAATAGTTAATCATGCCCAGAAATTATTTTAGCTCAGGCTGTCCGAAACTGTCCACACCCAAACAGCTTCTACCATCTGTTTTTAAAATTTTATTTCTCTCTCATTTCTTTTCAAATTAGGTATATGGTATATGGAATTAAAGATATAAATGTAAACTATAACATATAAAAATTTCATCTAAAACTAGATTTTTTTACTGATTGAAATCGTGAAAACTCTAGGAGATGTTAGTGTGGAATTTTGAGACTGCTGGTAGATTTGAAGTTCTATTTGTAAAATATTATATCTAGAATTTTATAACTCCAAGTGAGGCATATGATACATTTTTAGAAATCTTAGGAAGCCTATTTTAACATACTAAAAGATGGGACTTTAATGACTGTTAGATGAGTATAGACTATAAGAGGAACCGAATCATATGTAGTAAGAAATCTTGTTTTTATGATGTTCTTTGTTATGATTTTTCTTTGTGATGATGAAATCTTGATGTTTTGTGGCATAATTGTATGACATGAGTTATGTAGCTTTGCATCTCATTGAGCATGTCATGTGCATTAAGAAAGATAAAAAGATAATACCTGAAGGGTGATACGGTTAAGCCGAGCACGACCCCGATGGTGCCCAAAGGGTGATACGGTTAAGCTGAGCGCGACCTTGAGGGAAAGACTAAAGAAAGATAATACCTGAAGGGTGATACAGTTAAGCTGAGCACGACCCTGATGGTACCCAACGGGTGATACGGTTAAGTCGAACATGACCCTGCGGGAAAGACAGATTGACCCAAGGGTGATACAGTTAAGCTAAGCACGACCCTATGGGACCCTAAAGGGTGATACAGTTGAATTGAGCACGACCCTGCGGGAGCAACCTAAGTCTAGTAATGAGCTCATTATCCAGTTTAGGGTATTAAAGAAGAGATTAATAAAGATAAGCTATACATTATCATGAATTAAAATGATGCTTGCATTAATGATGAAGTATAAGATCATTTTAAGTGTTTATGAATAAAAGGAATATACTTCGGGTTATATGCTTATGAAATTAAAATCAACTATGATTGTTTACATGTTTTCTTAATAAATCGAAATAGCTGGAATGATGACGATGACACTGTATGATAAGCAAATTTTCACCTACTGGGAATTCTTTGGAATTCACACTATTTTAGTGTGTTCCCATGTCATTCCAGACAGGTAAATCGAAAGGAGCAGCTACAAAGTGAGGACAAGTTGGAAGATTTCTTTTAATGTTGCAGATTATAGTATTTCCTATATGCTTTGTAATGTATGAACATTTATATTATTGTAGGAAATATTATATACAAATTATTACTAAGTTTGTAGATTATTAAGGAGACCAACATGTCTCAACAGGCTCTATATAAGCGTAATTTTCTTAACATAGTTAAATTTCTAATATTGAGATATGTTTGTCTCCAATCGATTGTAGTTAAAAAAAATTTACGCTAGAAAAGTTAACATCCTCTAATTACGTATTATGACCTAGGCATAATATAGTAATTAGAAGGGTGTTACAGCAAGCATGTAATGAAATGCAATTAAAGAGACAACATAGAAAAGAAGGGAAAAGGAAACTCCTTAAGTGCCCTTCAAGGCACATCATCACATAAAATTAGCAAGACCAACGAGAGGTTCGCCACAAGCTCCTCTTCCACTTGAGGACTCTCATGAAATAGCGTGAGTTGGTGACCATTCACTTTGAAGACCTTGCCGGTAACTTTATTTTTAATCTCAACTACACCATGGGGAAAAACATTAGTAATAACAAACGATTCATCCCATCTAGATTGAAGTTTACCGGAAATAAGCTTGAGGCAAGCGTTAAACAAGAACACTTTTTGGCCAATATGAAACTCTTTCCTAAGATTCCTAGAGTCATAAAATCTCTTCACTTTCTCCTTGTAAATCTTGAAGTTCGCATAGGCTTCTAAGCGGATCTCCTCAAGATCTTACAATTGAAGCTTCCTTTCCATACCCGCTTCATCCAATGCCATGTTACAACCCTTCACCGCCCAATAAGCACGATGCTTAATCTCCACCAGAAGGACGCATGCCTTACCAAAACCACCCTATAGGGAGACATCCCCAAAGGTGTAGCAATCTCCTATGTGCCCATAAAACATTTTCAAGTAGCTTGCTCCAATCCTTCCTATTAGGTTGCACTACCTTCTGGAGCACTTGTTGTTGGATATAGGGGGAGCATCATGAAGAGTGAAAGACTTTAATTCATAAATGGGTTTTGAGCTTTCAACATGCTTGAAGTGCCTTAAAGTTTTGTAAATGATTCAAGTGTAAGAGAAAGACAATCTGATTGATCCTTGCATTGCATTGCATTCATTCATTAACAAGCTTAAATGGTTTTCAATAAAACATCAAAGCTTTTATCTTTTTGGTTCAGGATTTAATCTGATTAAAAGGTTTTTGGGAAAATGTTTTTCTTACTGTTTTAATCGATTACTTAATGGTATAATCGATTATTTTGTTCTTCGTCAATCTGGAAAAACCTTCATGAACTACTTAATCGATTACCTATCGGTTTAATCGATTATTTGGCCTTTGATTAAAAAATAAACTGCTTTGTTAAATGTTTTAATCGATTACTTACTTAGTGTAATCGATTGCATAGTTGAAAGGTTATTTTAAGCCTTGCTGTGATAATCGATTACCATTATCAGTAATCGATTACTTAGTTCCTTTGGTAAAAGCTTACTTTCTGATCGATTACCAAAACTCGTAATCGATTACATAGTTCATTTTGTGAATCAGAGCTTTCTGTCTTAATCGATTACAACTCGGTTTAATTGATTATTTTGCTTGTTGCTGAAACCCAGAAAGCTTCTTTAACATTTTAATCGATTAAGTGATAATTTAATCGATTACATAATAATTTTAATCGATTATCTGGTGCGTTTAATCGATTACAATTAGTTACAAAATCTGTTATAAATAAGATTGAAGGCTTGACTTGTTTTCTAACTTAACCACTTCGTATTTCTGAGTATACACAAGCCTTCTAAGCCTTTAAAGTGATTTTCTCAGTTCTATTACTTCTTGCTTCATTTAACACATCAATGGGTCTTTGAATGATTCTCGAGCAAGAAACTTTTCAAGGTTAAGGAAAAGCATGATCTGATTTTGTTTGCTATTCAACCTGATTTTGTAACTTATGTGCATTACATTCATTGGATCATCAGGTTGTTTCTCTCCTTAATCTTTGTTTGTAAATTCGTTTTTGAATTTCTGTTGTAATTGGCTATTGTAAAATGGGTTCTTCTTGCTTGGTTCTAGAGAAGGGTTCTCTAGCTAAAGAACAGAGTAATGTTCTCTGGTTCTTGCTCTTTTGAAGTCTAATAGGGTTTTAGATTTTTATTCTTTATCTAGTGTTGATAAAGGAAGGATTTTGTAAAAGCTTGTAAGAACAAGAATTTATAATAGTGGAACTCTAATTCAGTGTGAATTAGAAGAAACTGGATGTAGCTTCTGTTGTGAAGTGAACCAGTATAAATTGCTTGTGTTTTTATTCCTCTATCTCTATCATTCATCTTGTTCATTGATTCTTTGATTCATATCCATTGTCCAACAAGTTCTGTTTTGATTTATTGATTTCTTGGGGTTGACTTATTTGATTGAGTAAAAAGATTTCTTGGTTTTGAAAATGATAAAGATCCTGAACTCTGATTTGAATTAATTTTAAAAGACCAAGGTTTTAACCAATTGACCCCCTCTTGGTTATTGTGAGTATTCTATTTATTTTCAATTGGCATCATGAGCTGGTTCTTGAGAGTTATTCAAGATCACTATTGTAACACCCCGAACGTCTCTGGTATGTTATCATCAATGATATCCATATCATGCTAACAACGTTAAATACATGCGGTGCGGAAGCGATAGAATCATTTATCTTGATTACATTATGCATGGAATATAAAAACCACATAACCAAGAACATAAAACAAGTCCCTGCTGATCCAGATAAAACATAAAAACAGAGCTGAGGAAATCATCCTAGCTCACACACACAAAGCCTAGGACAACATCCTAGCTTTCACATATCCCAGCCATCTGGGCCCATAACAGGATGCTCTCAGCATCAGAGGTATTCCACCTCGTCATGGCTCTCACAGCCATCCATAACTGAATGCTCTCAGCATCAGAGTATTCCACCTCATCCTGGCTCTCTCAGCCATCTCACAGAGACCAAAGCCATAACCATGGCACCAGTATCTCATATTGGCTCTCATAGCCTGTCTCACAGAGGTACCTATCATAAGTGTCATCCCCTGGACACTTCTCAACACAAGAGAGGCACCGCCTCTGAACCATACAAACATTGCCTGAGAAGATCCCTCAACTCAGGACTCTGAACCATACAAACATTGCCTGAGGAGATCCCTCAACTCAGGACTTCACACACTTTGCCTGAGGAGCTCCTCAACTCAGGACTTCACAAACACTGGTCCTGGGAATAGCCGTCCAGGACTTTCATAACACATGCCTGGGAATCGCCGTCCAGGACTTCACAATCACTTGCCTGGGAATAGCCGTCCAGGACTTTCATAACACATGCCTGGGAATAGCCGTCCAGGACTTTACAATCACTTGCCTGAGACAACCACTCAGAACTTCCAACATCACTGCCTAAGGAGGAACCTCCATGCAGGGCAATCCATCCTTAGGACTATAGTGGAGAGCAGTGGCACCTCCCAAGGAATCTCAGCTATTCCAGGGAGTCCTCAAACTCTACCTCTGGCTAGGGAACCTCAACTAGCCTGATACTCACCCAGTATCCTCTAGGTTCCATCACAGACCATCTCATGATCTGCATTCCCTCAAAGGCCCACGGCCTCACACCTGCCATATCAGGTGTCTCGTAACCCTCACACTGTATCAGTGTCTATCCTAGGGTTCATCATTACAGCCCAGCACACACTAGGCCATTACATATTCCAAATATCCAGAACGGTCTGAGATTCACTCAAAGCACTGTTCATCAGCCTCTCAGGCTCAGAACACATGCATATATATATATATATATATATATACTCATATATACATATCATACATCACCCATTCGGGTGGCAAACCAGATATAAGGGGAAAAACCCCAGAACAATGAGCTTACCTGGCTAGCCGTGCCTCACAGCTCTAGCCTCCACTGATGGTCTGCTCCTCTGACACCCACTGTGTCAAGCCCTACCAAGGCATACAAGCACAAATCACAGACCATTCAAGCATATAATCATGCATAAGCTCATCAAGCAGTCCTCAACTGCCTCTGGGAAGGATCCACAGTCCTTTCCCTCAACCCGAGCCATCTACTCTAGGGTTCATCAGGCTCATCCTCTACAAGCCTTTCCATAGGCCCTCAGTGGTCTATCTCAGATCCATCCATGGTCTCAGAGTCATTCCAGACTCAACACAAGCCAACAACAGTGAGCTCAAAAACTCTACAGACCCAAGTCCTCTGGGTTTCTCAGGGCTTGAACAGTTCACATCATAGGACACCGTTGACATGGCCCTCTCAGGCACGACAAGCCCATCTGTAAGGCTCTGGCATGTCTCATATCAAGTGACTCAGTCCAAGTCACACATGCCCTCACCTAGAGCCAAAACCAACAGTCACCAAATCACAAACCGAAAACTAATCCTTCCTCCTCACAACATTCTAAACACATCTCCCAACTGGACCCAGAGCTAATTCTAGCCCTATCACAGATGGGTCACTATTCACAGGAAACCCCCAAATCCAAAATCAATCGGAGAAACTCGAGTTTCTTACCTCAGAACTGCTGAGGAAGGCCTCTGGGCTGCTCTCCCAAGCCCTGGTGCAGCTGAATCACCGCCGTTCCTCGCCCAAGCTCGAGTTCTCTTCAGCCTTTCTCAGAGAACGAGTTCTCTGGGGTTTCAAAGGTTTTGGAGGAAGGATTCTCACTTCCACTCGGTTTAAAGGTGATATAAAGGGCTTAGGAGGTGTTTAGGGATCACAAACAAGGTCATGAGAGCTTGGGAAGCTCTCCCATGGCTGCTGGAGCTCTGAGGAAGAAGAAAATGGTTTTCTTCTCCAAAACGCGATCCTCCCTTTAATATAGTCTGCACCGATCTTCCCGCCAGATTCCAGAGTGCATGGCGCTGTCCGCGCCAGCCCTGGCGCCATCCGCGCTAGACCTCAGACACAGTTTTCCTATTCCTCTTCTGGCGCCAACCGTGCCAGTCTTGAGGGTCCTTACATTTACCCCTCCTTTTAGGAATTTTGTCCGCAAAATTCCCAAATCCATAACACATAGTCTTACCCAGGACTTGCTTTTCCTCATAGGTCGTGTAGGATACATCAGATTCTCTCTAATCTGATCACTGTCGGGCTCTTCACATGTGATTAACCCATCACATCACCATCTGAAAAACATGGCAACTCTCATGCCATCAAGGTGACTGGGAGGCAACCTCCTCTCCCTCGAAGCCCATCCTACACTTGTGACCAAACACAACTTCAGACACCTCTAATTACCCTTACCAACTGTCAGGGTTCGGTGTCTAGGATCACATATCCTTTTCTATCGACTCTGAGATTTCATAACATATCTTGGATCCTTCAGATCCGCTCAAGAGTCCTCTGAACCAATCTCAGGTTCAAGAAGCTGTCTTTTCCCTATCTCAGCCAAATCAACTGGAGTCCTGCACCATCGGCCTCCACAGAGCCTCATCAGGTGCCATGTTCTTCTAACATGTGAACCATCACGGTCAAGGAACTCCATCATAGGCAGATCACTAACCCAGCCTGTACCCTGCTCCAAGGTACGCTCCCACAACACATCCTTCAGGATCTAGATGGCTCACTCCATCTGATTCTCTATCTGAGGATGGTAGGCTATCCTAAGCCTTAGCTGGGTTCCAAACCTTTCGAAGAACACCTCATACCCAGAGGTAACTTCGGGTCACTGTCACTAACCAAGTGACATATCAGACACTTGCTGTATCCACAACTATGTCTCACCTCATCCCTGGCCACCTGAAATCCTCTCAGGATACAAACACATCACTGTGGCCCTTGGATGACTATCCAACTAGTCCTTATAATCTCAGAAGGACGGCATCTACAAGCTCTCTCTCTATATACACCCTCATCAGGCTTAGCTCATCCTAAGCCAGGTGCTTTCCAAGAGACATCCTGCTGGTCTAACATAGCCCTCATAGCCATCTCCTGCGGCTGGGCCTCGTAGACTTCCGTTGCGCTACTCTGATCATCATCAACTTGGTCCCTCTCAACCAGAGACCAGATGTTCCCCTGTCACCGACAGGCGCATATCTCTGAGCTGTCCACTCAGCTCACAGTCAAAGACTGTCCTCACGCATGGATCACTCCCATGCTTTCTGCTCGAGATCTCAGCACATGTCCAAGCCTCTGCTAGGACGTATCTCAAGCACACTGGCCACCTGGCCCGGCCCTCTGGCCCTCATCTCTGTATGAGCCTCATCTCATAATCTCAACACATGACAGGTGGCAGAGCTCCTCAATGCCTGGCGGAGATCCTCAACGCTCTGACGGAGCTCCTCAACGTCAGTATCCTGTCAATATACACGGCAGAGCTCCTCAATGCCGGAATCAATGGCGTATATCATCATCGCCTACATCAATGGCGGAGCTACCTCAACGCCTAGCGGAGCTACCTCAACGCTAATAACAATCATCTGGCGGAGCTACCTCAACGCCAGCAGAGCTACCTCAACGCTGTACACATGGCAGAGAAACCCTCAGTGCCTGGCGAAGAATCCCTCAACGCCTCGCGGAGAACCCTCAACGCGTATATACACATGGTAGAGAACCCTCAATGCCTGGCGGAGAACCCTCAACACCTCGCGAAGACCCCTCAACGCGAATCCATATGGCAGAGAACCCTCAATGCCTCGTGGAGAACCCTCAACGCGAATACACATGGCAGAGAACCCTCAATGCCTGGCGGAGAACCCTCAACGCGAATACACATGGCAGAGAACCCTCAATGCCTGGCGGAGAACCCTCAACGTGAATACACATGGCAGAGAACCCTCAATGCCTGGCAGAGAACCCTCAACGCCTCGCGGAGAACCCTCACGCGAATCCACATGGTAGAGAACCCTCAATGCCTCGCGGAGAACCCTCAATGCGAATACACATGGCAGAGAACCTCAATGCCTGGTGGAGAACCCTCAACGCGAATCCTCATGGCAGAGAACCCTCAATGCCTCGTGGAGAACCCTCAACGCGAATACACATGGTAGAGAACCCTCAATGCCTGGCGGAGAACCCTCAACGCCACGGGCAGAGCACCCTCAATGCCCTCATACATGGCGGATCTCATCGACGCCACCCTCAGTGTGAAAACTGAGCGAACATACGTGTCGTCCCATCGGGAACTATCCCTTACACATGGACGCACGTCTATGGCACCTCCGAGGTATAGAAGGAGAACCCTCAACTTCTATTCTCTTGGTCTGTACAAAACCAATTCTCTGGGAGCTCCTCAACCAGAGAAAACCAACTAGGAGGAAACCCCTCTCCTAGGGAGGTCCATCTCAAACTATCTCAGCAACCACCGCTTCCTTGAAGCGTGGTACTCTCCATCACACCTGGAGAACTAACATATACATCTACCCATGTATATGTATCAGGTATATAGCCATACCTTTCCTCTGGTCAGAATTCCTCTGACATCACATTTAGTACCTCTGGAGACTCTATCTCTGTGATTGTCCTCCTCAGGACACATTCCACATAGTGACTCTACTGGCCACATACAAACACATCAGCTGACCTGTAAGACCCACTCCCCAGTGAGGCTTCCCACAAGCATCACACTGGGTATCCCAGGCCTATGCAGCACTATTCTGCGGTCGGGTACCATCAGGCGCTTCTGAGCTGTAGTCAAAACACCCTCAGCTCCTAGCCTGTACCCTTATCAACTGGGTCAGCATCTCTGGGTCTCTCTACCCTCTGCCCCACCGAGTAAGTAGGCTGCTTACCTCGGTGTCTGCTAAACACATACTCCACTTGGCGACACTATCTCACCAAGCTATCCATATCTCGAGATCCACTGCTGGCCACCAGCACCACTGGATCCCCTCTAAGTCCCCTCTGGAACTTAGCCGCGAGGATATCAATATCTGGCCTGGATCTCCTATCATGAGCATACTTGGCCAGTTCGTCAGTCTGAGCCAAATTCTCATCCCAGTCAGGTCCCTCCCTGGACTAGACTGTCGAGCTCTGCCTGTTTCTGCTCTCTAGCATCCCTGAGATATCATACATATCCAGGAAACAGGCCTCCGACCTCTGCCAGGTATGAACCTCTCCCTGGCCCATCTGCAGTGCCGCTGTGGTCTTCCATCACTCATGGCATCACTCTGCAGCACATAGGTCGTCTACAGCAACCTCTGATGATCCAAACTTTCATCACCTCAAAGATCTTATCACAGCCTACAGCCACCTTGCTGAGGCACACGATCATAACCACCGTGGAAGGCTGGAGGGTCATGCTTACAGAACATAATAAGCATCTACCCTCGGCTGCAACATCTATCTCTGTGACCACATGGGACATCTGGTCCCCTGACAGGTGGCTCCCACCAACCTGATGGCAACTTCCCTCGCCCTCATCACCAGGAGGTGTAGGGGAATACTCTGTCACCCATCCTTTTAATTCAGACCTCCTTTGTCAACTCTTGATGAGCCTTCATCATGGCCTCATACCTCTCTGTGTCAGCAGCTCTCTGCCGCTACACATCCTCCTGAACCTGCCTATATGCAGCTAACTCTTGCTGCATGGCCGCCCTCTCGGCCATCACTGGATCAGACTGGCCACTGGTCGCCCTACTGTTGTTCCTGGATCTCGGCATGACATTTCACATGTACACAAACAGTGAGTTGATCAGGCTCACATCCAGTGTACCCACATGCAATGTTCATGTTAGATTAAACAACAGCGGCAAGCAACACATCGTTCCATACATAATGTCTCTATCAAGAAACTGCTCTGATACCATTAAATGTAACACCCCGGACGTCTCCGGTATGTTATCATCAACGATATCCATATCACGCTAACAGCGTTAAATACATGCGGTGCGGAAGCGATAGAATCGTTTATCTTGATTACATTATGCATGGAATATAAAAACCACATAACCAAGAACATAAAACAAGCCCCTGCTGATCCAGATAAAACATAAAAACAGAGCTGAGGAAATCATCCTAGCTCACACACACAAAGCCTAGGACAGCATCCTAGCTTTCACATATCCCAGCCATCTGGGCCCATAACAGGATGCTCTCAGCATCAGAGGTATTCCACCTCGTCATGGCTCTCACAGCCATCCATAACTGAATGCTCTCAGCATCAGAGGTATTCCACCTTATCCTGGCTCTCTCAGCCATCTCACAGAGACCAAAGCCATAACCATGGCACCAGTATCTCATATTGGCTCTCATAGCCTGTCTCACAGAGGTACCTATCATAAGTGTCATCCCCTGGACACTTCTCAACACAAGAGAGGCACCGCCTCTGAACCATACAAACATTGCCTGAGAAGATCCCTCAACTCAGGACTCTGAACCATACAAACATTGCCTGAGGAGATCCCTCAACTCAGGACTTCACACACTTTGCCTGAGGAGCTCCTCAACTCAGGACTTCACAAACACTGGTCCTGGGAATAGCCGTCCAGGACTTTCATAACACATGCCTGGGAATCGCCGTCCAGGACTTCACAATCACTTGCCTGGGAATAGTCGTCCAGGACTTTCATAACACATGCCTGGGAATAGCCGTCCAGGACTTCACAATCACTTGCCTGAGAATAGCTGTCCAGGACTTTCATAACACATGCCTGGGAATAGCCGTCCAGGACTTCACAATCACATGCCTGGGAATAGCCGTCCAGGACTTTCATAACACATGCCTGGGAATAGCTGTCCAGGACTTTACAATCACTTGCCTGAGACGACCACTCAGGACTTCCAACATCACTGCCTAAGGAGGAACCTCCATGCAGGGCAATCCATCCTTAGGACTATAGTGGAGAGCAGTGGCACCTCCCAAGGAATCTCAGCTATTCCAGGGAGTCCTCAAACTCTACCTCTGGCTAGGGAACCTCAACTAGCCTGATACTCACCCAATATCCTCTAGGTTCCATCACAGACCATCTCATGATCTGCATTCCCTCAAAGGCCCACGGCCTCACACCTGCCATATCAGGTGTCTCATAACCCTCACACTGTATCAGTGTCTATCCTAGGGTTCATCATTACAGCCCAGCACACACTAGGCCATTACATATTCCAAATATCCAGAACGGTCTGAGATTCACTCAAAGCACTGTTCATCAGCCTCTCAGGCTCAGAACACATGCATATATATATATATATATATATATATATACACTCATATATACATATCATACATCACCCATTCGGGTGGCAAACCAGATATAAGGGGAAAAACCCCAGAACAATGAGCTTACCTGGCTAGCCGTGCCTCACAGCTCTAGCCTCCACTGAT
>PYAF01000799.1:17268-39605 GCA_007407185.1 Glycine tomentella
AGCTTCTTCTCTTTTGCTTCCAAGTGTCCAAGCTCTTGAAGTTTCTCCATTTCTCTTGCATTTTCGTGGAGTAGCTTGCCAAGGAAGATTTTTATGCTTTTTCTTTCATTCTTGAGTTTTATCCCAAACCTGTTTTAGTAAAATTCTAATTCTGGATTTGTTAACCGTTGGATCTCTTTAAAATTTTAAAGGTACTCTATTATCTCACATATGTAACTTTGGACCGTTGGGATTATTTAAATAATGTCTAGATCTGTCCACGTGCAAGATGGAAGAGTGTAGAGAAATCTTTACTTAATTTTTATGTTACCTTGCATCCATGCCATACAAGTGTCTTGCCACTTGTTTTCATCCTATGGCTTATCTTACAAGTGGCTAAATTCAAGAAGCTTCTTCCTCATTCTCCATGCTTCTCCACGTGAATGACAAGCTCAAAGGGAAGGAATACAAATTTTTCTTCCTTTTATGCTATATGTTGTCATTTTTTTTATGATGAATAAAAATCTAGTTTCAATATGGTATTTTCTTAAAAAGAAATCCAATTTAATTTGAATTCTTTTATTTAAAGAAAATTTTGAATATTAGAATTCTAGATGTTCCTAAGAATTTATCCCAATGATAGTTTAAATTAATTTTAAGCAGTCTTATACAGGGCAATACATAAACCTTTCATTCTAGACTACATCTTTATCTTGTTTTTGATTGGTCTATACTTTTTCTGACCGTCAAAATTACTAAACCATTTTAAATACGTCTATTCATCCTATAATTAGGAGAAAATTCTATAGATTTTATGTACCATTTTTCCATATTTTTCTGATGCTTGAGTTTTTTTTTTTAATACAACCTCAAAGTTGTCATCTTCTAAAATTTGTAAAAATTTTATTCTAGAGTTTTGTGTCACAAAATATGTTGATACTTAGTCAGCTAAGTGTATTCTATAATTTCATCAAGTTTCTTCAAAATTTCTAAAGTTATTTGAGCATTTTTGGCCTAGGGGCATTTTGGTAATTATGCCATTCAACCTAGGGGTATTTTGGTCATTTTTAAAAATGTCCAAGGGCATTTTTTTTGTAATTTTCATCTTAAGGGTTTTCTAGTAATTTCTGCTTCATGGAGAGAGTGATATAGTTATTTTTCTCTAAACATATTTGTATCCAATTATCATCACATTTTTAGAATTTTGGGGATGTTACATCTGGGAGCTTAATTATGTTAGTTTCACTGTGTGCTTTCAAATGCAAGTGGGTTGATATCAACAGTGGTGTGCGAACCGAGGGCTTGGGATTTACTTTGGTAGATCTGAACAAGCTAGCTTATCAAGATGAACCTTTCATCATGGCAGAACAAGCTAAACAAGTGTTTTATGTTCAAGATCCGTGTGATGATACTACACGGAAAAACCATTGGCATTAATGTTGACGATGATGACTCAATCGCCGATACAAGTGTCGCTCAATTTTTGACACAAATCCCTAACGTGATCAAAGAAGACGATGTGGACGATGTTCATGCAAATCGTAATGATCATGATGAAGGAAAATTAATTAACATCACTTAATGTAAAAAAATTTTAAGCTCATTTGACTTGTACAATTTCATGATTAACCTAACTTGTTACTTAACTTTACTTATCTGTGTTATTTGATTTTGACAGGATCATGACTACACCACCCAGCTCCCCTCCTCGTGCTGAGGCACCACATCCTCCTCCTGAGTCAGCAGCGGCTCATGCTGAGTCAACACCTCCGCTTGAGTCAGGACCTTCGCCTTCTACAGCAAAGAAGATGAGGAAAGCAACACGGCTGAGGTCACTGGCTACTAGAGCTCCTGGTGCTGACAAACCGGTGGTCCATGTCGATCCTAGCATAGGGAAGGATGATAGTCCTCAGGCAAAGAAATTGAGGACATATCTAGGGATCGTGGCTAGAGACAAGGTGGATATCACCCTTCCTACTTGGAAGGAAGTGCCTTCAACGCAGAAGGACTTGATTTGGGAGGACATTCAGGTATTGCAATTTAAAGGTGTACCGTCTCTTTTTAATCATTACACAATTAAAATATTGTGCACGTTACTTTAAAACTGACTTCCTTTTAATGCAGGCTGAATTTGATATACCTGAAGCGTCCGACCATCAGACAAAGAGGAAGATTCTGTAGACCGTGGGCGAGCATTGGAGGCAATTCAAATCAGACTTGACAAGGAAATGGGTCCTCACAGAAGGCAAGGACGACGATGCCGATGCTGTATGCGATAAATACGACATTAGTAAGGATCAGTGGACCCAATTTTGTCAGAGTCGGCGAACGGCTTCCTGGGAGGTTAGTTGTTTTACAAAACCTTACAATTTCACAATTATGTAGTCATACCGTCTCTTATTTGTAACCCTATGTGTCTAATTGTTACAAGATGTTAGAAAGAAGGCCTAGGCGATCCAGAAGCTGAACATTGCCCCTCACGTGTTGTCCCGTGGGGGTTACGAGTTGCTGGAGAAGAGATTGATGGAGGAAAAGCAAAAGAAGCAATTGGAGGGAGCAATTCATGATGACAGCACGAAGACCATCATTCATCCTCCGTCCCCTGTGTGACGACACATGAAGTGGAAGCTGGCTCGCACGAAGAAAACTGGGGAGATGACTTCGGAGGCGGCACGCGATATTGCTGAGAGGATTGTTAGTCAAACAACAATGCCATACACATTTAATTAATTTTTGCATCACAAATGACAAGACTAATGTTCTACTTATTTTGATTGCAGGATTGCCTGGAAGAGCAATCTACACAGGGTTCTTTTGTCGCCAGTGGTCGTCAAGATGTCCTGACTGCTGCCATTGGACGACCAGAGCATCCCAGCCGTGTCCGTGGTGCAGGAGCCGGTGTGACCATCACACAGTACTTCGGACTGGCTCCATCATCCTCTCGCAAGTCGAAGTCTGCATCCATGGCGCCTGAAGACTTGGATCGCCTGAAAGACAACATCAAGGTAGAGCTGGAGCAGTCTATCACTGATCGACTTACATAGTCGATCACTGAAAGAGTTAAGCAACAAGTGATAATGAGCTTCAGCCAGTTGCAGTCCCAGGGTGCCATGCAGCCTCAGGAGGTTCAGTCATGTTCCATTGGTGCCCGTGTCAGCACCAAGGGAAGCTGTGTCGATCCCTCGGGCAACGACCCAGACACGGGTGCATCTGACATGCGTGGGTTGTATGTGGATGACAATCCTCCCCGCCTTGTTGCCCTTAGCATAGTTCATGAGGGATCGACCGTGCACAACGTCCCTCTTGCCGTTGATCAGGTCAATGTGAGTGTTGAGGAAGTACGCGATGCTGATGCCCGTGTCCCTGTTCCCACTGACGAGGTTTAGTTAGTGGGGCAAGCACTTAACACTTTCCTTGCTTGGCCGACACATCTTGTACAAACAATTTTGATTAAGGTTTTTGATTTTTGCCTTATTTCTTCTAATTTACGAATGATTTGTAACATATCAAGTTAACCTAATCCCCGCTCACTTTTGGTTGTTAACTATGTAGGATAAACAAGAACCCAAGGGACCAGCTAAACCTATAAAAAAGCCGAAACATTTTTCTGATCCCTTGTACCAGATAGCATTGACCATCCTCGATCTTTTCCTCAGACCCTTCCAGGTGCCATGGGACCCGGAGATGTTCGGGGTGCATAATGACAACTTCCCCTTGTACATCAAGCATGAGGATATTTCGGAGATCATCCATGGTGGTCAATGTATCAACATCTCCATTATACAATTGTGGATTTTGTAAGTCTCTTCCAATTGACTACCATTACTTGGTGAATTGTTTTATATTCTAGCATAACTAACTTTTTTTTTCACCGTACAATATGCATATGAATCAATTAAGTCTGCAATCTCAATTTCAAATCGAGGACTATATGAAGAGATGGATGCAGACTTCACAGACAAATGTCTACCTTGCACCGTATTTGAATGGGTAAGTATAAATGAGAATCACAATTTAATTAATGTATACAATATAATAACTTGTTTTTAACAATGCAGTGCCCATTGGCAACTGGTAGTTATATGTCTGAAGGCCAATGTAGTTGTCTGGTTCTGTTCGTTGCATAACAGGCTTGATAACTACCTTAAAGGAATTATTAACAGGTAGGTTCTAATTTGTAACACATATACGTTATTTCTATAGTTGAAAGGTAAATTGTACACTATGCATGCTTGTTTGTCTTAAACAGTGCTTTGAAGGGAGTCGATGACACTCCAGCAAATAAATCAAAGGCTACAACTAAATGGATTGCGCTTAAAGTAAGTCTTTTTTTAATAAATCATGGTTTATGTATTGAAATTAATTTTTAATACTATTTATGCTAATTGCCATTTAACTTTGACTATGTTTTTCAATTTAGTGTAATAAGCAAACAAGAAGCACTGAGTGTGGCTATTATGTCATGCATTAGATGCAGACAATAGTCCAAGGAGCCTTCACAGATAACTGGGACATGGCAATTAGTTGTCTAATTCAAAACTAATTGTTTTGTTTACTTGTTTGTTGTTATGTACTTATTAAATGTTTTCTTATGTCATGCAGTATTTCACCGATCAAAGACCAGTGGAGGCCGACACCTTGAAGGCAATAAGGGTTCAATGGGCGAAGTTTTTTCTTAAAATTAGAGATGACCTATGAGTAGATTAGGTGGTTTATTGGATTTTCAAAACAATTGTATATACATTAGCTTAGCAAATTCTTTTATGTACATTGACACTATTGACTTTTATTTGTTATTGGAATAATTAATTTACTTTCATGTATTGTGAATTTGGCTGGATCTGGATTTTTAAATTTACAGGTTGAAGAACTGCTAATATTTAAAAAACAGACAAAATATTAAAAAAAAAATTAAATAAACAACATCGATTTTAAGAAAAACCGATATTAACTTATACTACAACATCGGTTTTTACCCAAAATCGATGTTGATTTGATGTAACAACATCGGTTTTGCAAAGAAAACCGATGTTGATTTCATGTGACAACATCGGTTTTCTTTGCAAAACTGATGTTGTTACATCAAATTAACATCGGTTTTGGGTAAAAACCGATGTTGTTGTGTTCATCAACATCGATTTTGCAAAGAAACCAATGTTGTTACACCATCTTTTACATTTTTTAACGTTTTCATTTATCAGATATCCACATCGGTTATGGATGGGAAACCGATGTTATGTAGTTTCGTTAACATCGGTTTTGAAAATCGATGTTAACTTGCAGACTTTCAACGTCGCCTGATTCAACATCAGTTCAAAACCGATGTGAAATGTCCAAAATAACCAATGTAGAAGGCTGTTTTTCTAGTAGTGCTAGAAAAACGATAGAAAAAGTATGGTATACCATATATGCGAGTTATAAAGAGAATTATGGATCCTTTGTATCTTACAAAGTGATTTTCTTTTTGGTGTTTCCATGCTCTCATTTCTTCTTTTGTGTGGTTAGAATGGTTTGATTCACTATTCAAATTGCATGGATTATAAGGTTGGTTGGGTGGTAGAATGGTTTGATTCACTCATTTTCGTAATTTAGAAAACTTCAACATTGATAAATTTAGCATGAAAATTAAAAGTTCATTATATGAAAATTCAAAGTTCCTAAGGAGGACTCATGTGTCAATAATATCAACCAAACTTACTTTCTTAGTAAGAAGGGGACAAAAGAAGATGAATAAAGAGGAGCAACATCAGAAATTGGTTTGGAAGTTTGAAATCAGAATTATGGTTAGGACAATAATGTGTTAAGTTTTTGTTCAAATGGTAATTTTGAGTTTCATAGGGGAAATCGTAATGGGACATTGAGGCATTTGTGTGGATGTATATATTAGAGGGGTAATGTTGAGGTTTCGACTCAGACACCACCTATTATTTTTGTCCTGTATGTTGTACATCTTTTAATTTTCCATTTCATGTTATTTTGGGAATTCTCTATTTTGTTTAAGACTTTAAATTATCCATCAGTTTTTGCTGAATCTTATTTTATGAACCAAGTTTTTTTTTCTTCCTTTTTTTTCATTATACATTTCGGGTAGGATTCATGATTAAGTTATCATCTCTTACTTAAAGTAAGCTTTGATGATTACCACTACCTAAATACTGCTAGCTATATTGGGATTAGGGATATAAGGGAAGACCGATAACAACACTAACCATAGGGAAGACCGATTCACATTTTAAGCTAACTTATGGGGTGACATGAAACATGGGGTGAAAGTTTTTTAAGCTAAGCCAGTTGAAGAAGCTCAAGTAGGATTTGACATGAACTTGCTTTATGGTTCTTCAATTATTAACCTTCTCCTAAATTATGTAATCTGGTCCATGTGATTGTCACTTGTGGTTCTAACCAGTTGTATTAGTGGGACCAATTTTTGATCTTAAAATTCTAATTCTAATTTTAAGTTTTTAGGACATTTGGTTAATTTGACCTGTATTAAACTTGTAGCATATTTCTTTTTTTTTCCTTGTTACTTTCTTTGGTTCACCAAAAGCAGAAGCTTCTGTGCTTATTTTTTACATTGGTGAATAAGAAAAATCCAATTAGTAACATTAGAAATTGTAGAGGTTAGAAGTTAGAAGTTAGAAGCTTTGATCATATGTTTGGTTCTTGTCTTTGATGAAATATATGTTGTCTTGTGTTGTGTGTGTAACGCCTCAATTTACCATCTTGTATTTTGTTGGTTTTTGATGAAAATTCTTTTCAACTTGCTTAAAAATACCAAACTAAATTTATTAATAACTGATATTCAAAAAGATTTCCACTACTGATTAATAACACCTCGATTTTCCCATCTTATGATTTATTAATTTTTACCGAAAACTCTTTTTCTCTTGTAAATGAAATAGCAAACTAAGGTTTACTAATGACGATCTCAAAAAGATCTTTGTTACTAATTAACATTTATAAGTACGATGTAATATCAAATACATATAGATATTAGTTCTAGTACATAATACAAATAACTCAAACTATTTTATTACAATCATAACAAAACATCTTCAACAAAGTCCCTCCTTCAGAAATTAGCTTGCCAATCTTTTTACTATTCATTTGCTCACCCAATTAAATTGAGGTCATCGCAGGTGTCAACCACAGACACAAAACATAGGGTAAGTTTATGATAAACACAGTTTTAAGTAAACGAATATGTTCATAGATGGTCATAACAATATTCATAACATGCAATGCATAATTCTCTATTTATATGATGCATGACTCTCTTTCTCTTTTATCATTTGGCACCAATAGTCATAATATCCCCATCCCAATGGCACGGAATTGGATCGACCAGTCAAGGTATTGCAGTGTTGTAATAGGACTCCTACCCACACTTCATGTGATCATCATGGGTGGCGTGTTCTCCCCACTGCCAATTACCTAGCTCAGACTCCTCTTGTCTGAACACTCGTCTCAATTCTTTCAGCTATCTGACACACCTCCTCTTGAGGCAAATAACACGAATTAACCCCCGCCAGGCATATGCATATGAGACATTTAAGATTGACTCTCTTTTTACTTTATCATCTCATATTTGTTTTTCAATATCAATTTTCAATTTATATCTCACATGCTTTACTTAAAAATTCAACATAAATCCAGTACAGAACTTAATATAATATACATGTACAAAGATCCATAGAAACACATGAAGTTCATAGAAATTTATAGAACACTTGCCAACACTTGAACTTCATCAAAAATTCACAGAAACACTCAACAACACAAAAATTCCAAATATTTATTTAAACAGAACAACACCTAAGCTATCTTTAACTCTTTGAAGCATTTTATCAAACACATGGTGTGCAAACTTCATTCTTCATAAAAATAGATGGAATTCTATGAAATTCTAAACATACTTAAACAAAGTAACACCTAAACTATATTTAGCATAAACTTCCCTATACATACAATACAAGTAATACTTAAACTATATTTATCATAAAGCTTCCCTATACATACCTTATAATCTCTTATGAAGCTTGTCTTTCTCTTCCTACAAAGCTTGACAAACTTCTCCTAAGGGCACTTCATCCTTCTTCATGTGACCGTCAAAGGAAGTGGGGTCTCTCTTCTACTTGATTTAGGCTTAGAAAAGAGAAGGATGGAAATGAAATGGAAGAGGTGAAATGGAAGCATTTCACGTGAAAGTTGTAGGAGTTTGCCTTTAGAAGATGGTTTTCACTTTAAGACCCCTTCACCCCTTTATATAGGGGTTGGAAAATGCTATGGACACTTCTACCCTTATTATCTAGTTACTCCCATTTGGTTCCATTGTAACTAAGTTTCTTTCCATTCCATTCCATTCTAACTAAAGTCATTATGATTTCATTACTTTTCTAGGAAAAATCTTCTAAACCATGATTACTTTCTTACAAGTGTCCTAACACTTGTCCAATTCATGAAGCCTTCTCTTAATCTCCTTCCAAGTGTCCCTTTGAGTTGGGTAGTTCATGAATCCTCTCCCTTCCTCTTGCTTTTTCACGTGAAACATCAAGGAAAGTGAAGAAAATTTGCTTTCTTCCATGCTATCTTGTATAGATATTTTTCAAGGCATAACACCTTTCTTCCAAGTGTCTTCCTTCTTGGTTTTTCATGAAACTTCTCTCATTTTCTACCTAATTTTTGTGCTTAGCCAAAACCAAAGGGAAAGGAACACAAATTTTTCTTCCTTTTATGCTACTTTACATACATATGTCATTTTTTATAATAAAGTAAAATCTAATTCCAACTATGGTTTTCCACATGGTAATTCCTTGTATAAAGTTAATTTTAATTTGAATTCTTTCACCTAAAGATAATATGAAATAATAGAACTCTAGAGATCTCCAAAAATTATCTTTAGTTACATTACAAATAACTCATGACCAATCTCTATAGAGTGTTATACAGACTTCAAGCAAAAGATTGTCCTTTTCTTAATTCTAATTGGTCCATTCTTCTTCTGACCATTAAAAGTACTAAACCATTTTATTAGATAAATCTGGACATCCTACAATTGAGAGAAAATTCCACAGATTCTATTTCTCATTTTTTTCCATATTTTTCTGATGCCCGAATCCTTATGAATATAATTTTAAAGTCGTCACCTTATAAAATTCATAGAAATTCTATTCTAAGGTTTCTTGACACAAAATCTCTTAATAATCTGCTATCTAAGAGTGCTCTGTACTTCCATCAAGTTTCCACAAACTCTCAAAGGGTATCTGGTTATTTTTGGCCTAAAGGGCATTATGGTAATTTACTATTCTTGGGACGTGATGGTAATTATCCAAAATGTTCAAGGGTATTTGTGTAATTTCCTCTTTAAAATATCTAACTAAAATATCTAGGGGCATTTTCGTTATTTTAACCTCAAGGGCATTTCTGTCATTTCTAATTTATGGAAAGGGCAATATGGTCATTTTTCCCCAAACATTTTTGTAATGCCTCTAATTAATATTTCACCCAAATAATTTGAACATAGACCATTAATTCTCCCATAACCTAAGACTTGCATTAATAAATATTTGACTATAGTTCTGAAATTTTGGGTGTTACAGTGTGTCAATGTGACTAATTGCTATTTATGTTTGGCTTGGACCATTCATTCATGCCACTTGAGTAGTTTTTAATTGTTAGGGACTGAGGTGAATGGTGAGAACACTACTCTTAGAACTACGAGTATTTAATGCATTCAGTATAGGAGTTTCATTATCTATGTCAACTTCTGAAATCAGATTTCCTTAGTGTCCCTGCCATCATGCATGTTAAACTCAACATTTGAGTGCCTGCTCTAGTTCTTCAATGGTAATGTACCTGATTATCTTTCTTTACATGACTAAAGCATGTGAACTAGTGCATTTTTTGATTGTGTATTTTAAAGCCTTGTTAATGGTGGTCTCAAGAATAAAGTGAATAATTTACTTAGTCCTAGATGCTTTGTCAGTCGGTGCTTTTAGGATTTGGGAATATGTGCTTGTTGAATTGAAACTTAATCAGATTTTGTAATTCTATTGTTTTGCGAAAGGAAAACAATTTTGTTTTCACTTGAGTTTTGCTATGGTGTTATCTATGAGTGCTGCCAATTTAATTTTTGTGCCTTTTAATTTTGGAATTTTGGAGAACTCTACATTCATTATCACTACTACCAAAGCTATGTATAACCCCTTTGTCTTTCCTCATTTTACTTCCCTTTTTCCATGCAAACTAACACTGTCATACTCACAATTGCAAATTTCGGAACCCAAATGAGACAGCATGCGTTGCCTTTTTTTTTTCTTTGCAGTGTTCAGTGTTGACTCGTTAAGCAGAAAAATAATGACATGCTTAGACTCACATTTCCATTCTTCTCGTTTGCCATCAACATTATTCAACAAACCTTATTATATACAGAAAGTAGTGGATCTTGGCTTTTTCATTTCCCTCCAAACCACTAAATTTTGCAAGAAATTTTGTGAGTAAAACTTTTTCAAGCCTAGCCTTCTTTTAGTACTCATACATTGTCTAAATAATATATGGCTTCTCTCTCTTTTCATCTTGTTGTGTTCCTTTGGTTTGCTTGTCAAATGGTGGTAATGAGAAGCAATATGTGGACATGGGGAAGAAATGGTAATGCCAGAGGATTTGTTGGAGTTGTTTGGAGTTATACAACCTCTTGTGGATGACCTTGACTGTGCCCAAACACACCCTAAACCATGTACTTACACTCCATGGCCAAGAATTGACTATCAAGTTAGCAATGACCCATTTTTCATGTCACAAAGATTCACATCAGTCTTGATATACTCTCCCCACCTTGCAACTCTTCTGCTTACCTATGTCAGTCCTTGGTCAAACTCACTTACTTGAAAGCAAGACATCAAGCTTAATCCTATTACTTATGATAAAAGAATGAACCCACATGCCCATATTGAGCCTCCCTAAATTTGCACACGCTGTTAGCACACTCATTAAGGTAGCCTCATTCGGCACTGCCTGTCTTCTTTCAATCATTCTCCCAAACAGCCCCAAGCACTCACCATAATCCTTAACCCACGCATGCAGCGCCAAAATGGAATTCCAAGACACAACATCCCTCTCAGGCATCATCTCAAACAACTCATTTGCAGCATCCAAATTCCCAACCGCAACATACCCTTAAGGTGGAGGTGGGTGGTTGACACATGTAAGGTTGCAGGCCATTGGTATTGTTGTGTGAGTTTTTAGTTGTCAAATGAACGTAGATGTTGTGATGCTATAATAATTTCAATTTCATAGAAAACTGTAAGTATTTTGTGGAAAATAAGGAACACTTCACACTTAACCAAGAGGGGGGGGGGTGAATTGGTTAGTCTTAGAAAATTAAAATTTCTTTGATGAAAATCAGAGTTTCCAAAATCAAAATCAGAGTTTTATTGCCCTTTGGATCTTTATCACAAAACCAATTTAAAACCTTTATCCAATATCAATCCAAGACTTGTTATGCCACAAGAATAAACACACAAAATAGAATTCAGATCAAGAATAATCAAAACAGCAGAATATAAATCAAGACACAAGATTTATACTGGTTCACCTCAAAACCTATGAGGCTACATCCAGTTTCTTCTACTCAACACTAGAGTAGAGTTCAACTATTGCAAATATTCTTCTTACAAGCAATTACAAGCTTCTCTTCCTCAACCCTAGAAGAAGTTCAGAGATCTAAAACCCTATTAGATCCTTAGAAGCCACACCCACATTGAGAACACTACTCAGCTGTCCTTGGAGAAACCCTATCTCCACTTAGAGAAACAATATCTCCACTTGCAAGAAAACTCACTTACAATAAATTCACAAATACAAGAATTTCACAGAAAAATTTTACAACCACAAAGCTTAAGGAAAGAATTCACCTGATGATCCAAGAATGAAATACATATGAAAGAAAAACTCAGGTTGAATGCAAACCAATTATGCAGAACAACTTTCCTAAGCCTTTGTGAAAGAATAGCTTGCTTCACTAACACCTTAGTGACCCATGAATGAATCAATTGAAGCAAGAATCAATGAACCCAGAAGAATGCCTTGGTGAATCCTTAGAAAGCTCTAACAATGCTCAAAATTCGAAAAAGTTTTAAGTTCTATTCAATCTCATATTAGTTGTTGATCACAAGAGGCAAGGGTTCAATTTATAGTAAAATTCGTAACGGCATTAATCGATTAAAAGCGCTCCCCACGCTCCTGTAATCGATTAAAACGACCTTGGTATGCACAGGATTTCAGTTAACGGGTCAAATAATCGATTAACCCGACGCGTAATCGATTAAACCAGACTGAGCAAAAATCCTGCTTATGGGAAATAATCGATTACATTCCATGGTAATTGATTAAGCCAGAGCAAGCATAAATCTGATTGGTGTAGAATAATCGATTACAATCCACGGTAATCGATTAAACCAGTGTGAGTGCAAAACATGAAATGTGTTAAATAATTGATTACAAGTAGTGGTAATAGATTAAGGCAGAGTGACTGTATTTTTCAAACAAGCATGTAATCGATTACGACATCATGGTAATCGATTAAACCAGTCACAAGGCCAATTTCTAAGTATGCTAAGATTCATGTAATCGATTAATCCGATGTGGTAATCGATTAAAGTGTTCTTGAAAATTTTCCAGAAAGCTTATGAACAAAATAATCGATTCTTTCGATGCTATAATCGATTAAAACAGACTTAGCCTATTTTTCCAAAATGCTTAGCTTTTTCTTAAGTTCCAAATTGATTACTTAAAGTTTATATGATGCAATGCTTGAATTAGACATGAATGGAATGCATGCATAGCTTGGATCATCACTATGCTTTCAACCCTTTTACATTTAATCACAAACTTTTATCTTCAAAGCTTGAACCATGTTGGAAGCCAAAACATCCAAGTCTTCATGTTGCTTGATTCTTCAAGTAATCTTCATGCAGCCCCCCCTCAAATCAACATATTTGTCATCACTCATCACAATTAAGTTAAAGAATCTCAACCACAAACAACAACAACAACAACAACAAAACACAATCATTAATAAATCCTGAATGTCTGATGGGAAAATATTCATGCATTTTTTTTAACTTGTTTTCTCCCTTGTTAAAACTTGTTAAGTGATACAATCCCTAGTCAATAGGCCCACTATTGTTTTCTTCATTGTTTTATTTTGTTTCATCATGTTCATTGCACAATTGTGCTCTGATAAGTGCCACATTTTAGTAGAAAATAGGTCAAATACGGCACTTATCCGTTAAATTAATTGAATTATTCACAAAATAACCCTAGAAACCTAGTTAAATGATAATTATATGAAGGTAAGCTGTGCTTTTGTAATTTAAGAAGCTTTCGTCCAAGTAATTGATTCATGTTTTGCTAGGTTTCGAAGTTACGGAAGAAGCGAGATTGCGAAAGAAGGAGCCTGGAGTGAACTAAGCAAAGAAAAAGGTCTCAAACAGCAAACCAGGCCCATGAAACACCAAGGCCCAAAGATTCCTTCAACAGTAAGCATTAAGCTCGCCCAGGCGCCTCTACCATGCCTATTTCACTCGCCTGGGCGAGTGCAAGTTCCAAGGTTGCAGCTTTTAGCTCACCCAGGCGCCTGTTTTGTGAGTAATTTGGTCGCCTGGGCGCCCAAGCAAGCAGGATGCCAAATACTATAAATACCAGACGAATTTTGGCAAGCAGACACACATTCTTGACTCCAAATCTCTCCTAGCTTCTTGCTTATTCTTGTTTCTTGTTATTTTGCTTCCTAAGTGAGTGTAGAACTTAGGGAAGTGAGGTTGAGTGAATTTTGTAAGGAGATTCTGTCGAAGCGAAGGTCGATGACGTGCTTAATCGGTCAGTCTCTCGAGGAGGTTTTGCTCATGTTCACTTAAGCTTCTCTAAGGATTCGACGTACTTTTCTTATCCCTATGCTCTTTTAATTATTTATGCATTGTTCTATTCCTTGTTGGTGATTTTATTCTACGCTTAACGCTTGATTCTAATTAACCGTTAGTTTCATGAACTTAACCCTAAAGGCGACTGGAAAGTAAATTTAGGGTTTGAACTGAATTTAATCACTCGTTACATTACGTTACTAGGAATAGAGCTTAATGTTTCGATCGTATTAAACACGTGATTAAGACCTTAATGCTTGGGTATTTAATTAAATATGCGAGGGATCGATATTTAGTAAAATATCCATAGGACCGTAATTGCGAGGAATCGAATTAGGGTTACTTAGACGTATGCGGCAATAAGAATAGAACATGCATAAATAAAATCAATTAAAAGGGATAAGTAAGAGGAAATCCAATCCTACTCTCACTTGATTTGTATTTGTTTTATTTACTTCCCGCAATCGTTTACTTGTTTTCCGTTATCTTTATTTTACATTTTCCGCAAACAACAAATGAATCTTCGCTCTTTCTTATCTGTACATAACTACTAAACTGTTAAATTAAATCAATCGACGTAAACCCAAATCCCTGTGGAGACGAACTTTTATAAATTTGAAACTTACAGCGATAACAATGGTATGCTTGCCGTGGTATAAAATTCCTAACAAGTTTCTGGCGCCGTTGTCAGGGATTTGGCTTGTTTACTTAAGTTGTTTTTAAATTTCAGTTTAGTATTTTCTTGTTCTTTATTTTCTGTTTTTGTATATATTTCTTTGTTATTTTAAAACCTCTGTGCTTAACAAAAATCTTGTAGTTTCTTTCCTTTCCCTTTATGCGAGATAAGTCTGCAGATAAATCTCATTTTGACCCGAAAATCTCCAAAACCGAAAGGAAACTCCGAAAGACAAAGAAGCAAGAGACTGATAAGCACATTGAGGGCACTTCGTCTATTGATCCTTCCTCACCACAGATAAAAGACGATATGGCTAATCAAGGGGGAGAAGAAGATAGACAACCATCGAGGAGGACACTTGGAGACTATGCCTACCAACAAGGGCCCAAGCATTATAATAGCATAGTTTTAAAGAGAAAAAAATTTCTTGGATATAACATGTTTTGGAAAGAATCAATAGATAGTGTTTTTGAAACTGGCTTTTGAATTGGATCAGAATACAAAAAAAAATGATTTAGGAAACTTTGAGAATGAAAAAACAATGAATGACTTTCCCAAATATCAAATGAAGGCAGATGTTTTTGCATGGACATGATGAAGAACAACTTTCAAAACACTGATTTTATTTGAACATGGAAACAAATCTTAAGATTTAGTGACTATGTGTAACCACATAATTTGCATTGAGTGTCCTGACTGATATGTTCTATAGTTTATTTTGCATGAATTTCTAATTGTCATAACATTTGATGCATGGATATGATTTATGCCTTCTTTCTTTCTTGTACATTTTAAAGCCACTGACCAAAAAGCTATCCCAATGTATACTATTTTACTATTCGCAAGCCCTTTGAGCCAAACAATTGATATTTTGTTGAAACACTAACCTAGGATGAGAGTTTCCTATCCTAATGTGATGCAAATACTTTGTTTTGAAATATGGTTATTCATGTGAATTAAAATTTTTATAGAAAAGAAAAGAAAGAAAAAGAAAAGAAAATGAAAAAGAAAAGGGAAACAAGTTTTTTGTGAATAAATAAATGTATGAATTATGTCCTAAATTGTACAGAGTTGTTGTAAATTCTATAAGTTGGATGATTGGGATGTTATTATAAGAAATATTGATAACTTGGTAGAAAAGGGAAGAGATGGGAAGTGATGATAGCTTGTTTTTATGTTTGCTCTCCTATTCTCAAGGTATTTTCAATATCCAGAAAAACCAAATTTCTTTGAAGATTGGCCTAACCCTAAAAGTCCTAATAATACATGATGATTATGTATTTTATATTTGATTTGATGGGAAATGAACTACAAAATTGGGTTATGACATATTAGTGTTGGAATTGAGATGACACACTTGTCTGTGTAAGAATTAACACCTACGAGAGATTTGCCTCTGTTTGAGTCAATCAACTGTTTTCTCTGATGTTCTTTAGAAATAAAATGTGAATTCATCTTAATCTCATTTGGTTTTGCGAATTTCATCTTTTGTTTCTTCATTTCTCATTGTTAAGTGTTTGAAAATGTTGTTCTGATCACTTTGGAGGTCGATCTTTTACAAATCATGTTCATAGTTTTTGATATAGAATTATTAAAGCGTTTTCTTTTATTTTATACTTATACTTCTATTATTCATAGTTTTATTTCTTAACTTTGTTTGAGGCCAAGCAAGATTCTATCTTAGGGGGAGTTGATAAGTGCCATATTTTAGTTATTTTCGGGATTATAATGTTAGCACTTATATTTTGATTTTAGTAGTTTCCTTATAAACTTTCTTTAATTCTAGTTGTTTTATATTATGTATATTTATAAATGTTGATGGATCTAGAAACCAAGCCAAGATGAAGGGCAAAATGGTCAATTTTACAAGTTTCCAAAATGTAATTCGCCCAGACTAGCATTCAACTCACTTAGGCTAATGAGGTTACTTCTTCTTGAAGCAACCAACTCGTCTGGGTGAGCTGCAACTTGCTTGGGCGAATGACTTTACTTCAACCAGAAGTAACCAACTCGCCTAACCCCTTAAGGTGATAGACCATAAATTACTTGCCTTGATTCTCAATCCCTTGGCAAACCAACACAAGCAATTAGCATTATCATTTGGGAATTAGTGAGGCTTACCTAAGATTATTCTATCCCTATAGATAATCCAAATTAAGTATCTTATTCAGTTTGGGTTTCAATGAGACTTGCCAAAGTGCATGTCAATTCTTGGAATCATCTAAGAGGTGCGCAGGTTCACAAAGCATTAAGTAAAAAAGGAGAATAATCAACTCAAAATATAGATTAATGTGAGAAAATTACATCAAATAGGGTTCAATACTTTCCTCTACTAGCTAAGAAAAAAAGAAACTGGCACTTATGAAATAGAAGGAGAGAATAGGGTTTTTCAATAAGGGTGTTGTGTAGAGGTGTTTTTTTACTGCTACCTATGTCTCTCTATTTATAGAATCATAAATGTTCTTAATAGAGAAAAATAACCTCCTTAATTTACAAGATAATATAGTCTGTATAAGGAAATTATATCTTTAGCTGATATAATATATTTTAAATATTGCAATTATCTTTAAAGTGGTTTTCTTCATTTATCTTCGAGCTATATCTCCATAATTATCTTTGTTTTGAATTAGTTAAGTTTTTAGACACACTACTTGGCACGCTCCTCACCTAAGTGAGATATCTTCTTTAAATTTTCATCTTCTCCTATGTTTCAGCTAGTGTGAGCGACCTATACCTCGCTTGAGCAAGGTTACTTTGTAAAATTGCCCTATTTCTCTGTAAAAACTCACAAAATCATACTAAAAACTTCTAAAATCATAATTCCTATCTAAATTATATTAAAAACTGAAAACATAACAAATTTGATTCAAAACAAGGCCTAAAGTATACTAAAGTATCAACTAAACATCTCAAATTGCATATGTTAGAACCTTGGTTGTCGTCAAGCAAGATTGACCTAAAAACAAACTGACCAATAAAATTTTTTAAATAAAACTAGCCTAAAAATAAGAACAAGGATTCACAATGATAAGTTACAATCATGTTTCTCTTCCATTCCACCCCTTTTTATTAAATGATTTATTTGATTATGTGTTTCAATCATCTAAGTAGGGTGCCCACATTCAGCTTTTTAGCTTAACCAAATCGTTTGCAAAGTTCAAAACATGAAACAAGAGTGGCATTACAAATCTAATCACATAGCAACTTGTCCTCTCATAAAGTGTTTGCTCTTAAACTCATTATTTAGCTTGGGTAAATGTTTCACTCAATTCACATCTTTGTACCCCGCAGTTCAACTTTGACATTCATTTCATGTTAATCAATACATCAATGGCATGTAAAGATCACTAAGGACTTTATTGGCTTGTAATGGGGCTTGGCTAACAAGGAGCATTGGTTTTTCTAGATATTTCAAAGTAACTTAGAGGAAGGAAAGTATTAGTCTATTCTTTTCATGTCATTCACTTCCTAGCAATCCTTGGAACCCTAGATTTTCAATTTCATACGTACTTTTTTTTGTCCCAATTTTTTATTTTTCTTTACTTTGCTTCTCTCTTACTTTTCTTTATTTTTTCCCCAAATTTTTCTTTTTCAATACTTTACAAGAAAGAATAAGGATAATACTTTAAACATTTGTTACGTGATAGCTTGTTAGGACCTTTTAAGTTAAGGGTAGTAGTGGATATATAAACATATAAATTTCAAGGTTAGGGAATTAGAAAATAATACATCAATTAAGCTCAAAGTAAGGTTGATATGTGCCTAGCACATGATGCTTTCCAAGCTCAATTAGATCGTTAAATGCATCATTTTATATGATAAATAGCTTCCAATTGGTGTGAATGTAATTTATGAGCTTCAATGAGGTATTTTGGTTTAGATTGACTGTTTAGCAGGTGAATAGCTAAGGAATTATGCAGAGAAGAAGGTCTGGCGCCATCAAGTCTTTGTACAATCGGGAGTACATAGGCTAGTTCTGCATGTTGGCGCCATCAACGCCAAGGCCGCGCCAGGAGCGCCACAGGTCGACAGAGTCTGCATAATGAGGGCAAAATGAAGATTTCACAGGCTACACTATAAATTCTCGAAGCCTCAGCATTGGAGGGGATTTTTGACAAAAATCACTACCAAAGGAGGAGAAAGTAGGCTTGGGAGCTGAGCTAGGGTTTTGGTGTAAGGGGAAGAGGGTTCTTCCCTCTTCCCTTCCTCTTCTTCCTTTGTACATATCATCAAGCATGCTTCTTTTTGTTGTACCAAGGTCATCCTTGTTAGGTTTGGCTAGTTTCCTTTTGTAGTTAGGGCAAATACTCTATATAAATCTCATTTGGAATGGATTGAATATTATTATTCCTTTATGCTATGTTATTTCATTACACTTTGCTTGAATCTCTTCATCTCTTTCTTAGACCTGATCAATCTTGGTAAGAGCTTAGAGCTATGGTTCACAATAGGGATATTGGGGCTCTAGTCTTGGAACCAAGTGTGGTGACTTGTTTTACATCACCTAGGGATAGGGATGTAGGCTTGCAATCCTTTCTAGTGCATCACTTAATGCTTAACCTAATAAATGCTACTAAGGGATTAGGGTATTGAAAAGGGTTAAAGGGTTAATATCACTAAGGGATTAGGGCTTAACTATTATTGAATGAGGATGCATGATTGAGTAGCTAGTATAGATGAATGTAGTAAACGATCCATGTAAGAATGTCAGGAGCATGGGGTGTGGGTCTCCCTAGCTACATCAGCTTACGTTTGGTACAACCATTATCTATTTTGTTTATAATACCTTATGTTTATATTTAGCTTTTAATTTACTTTGTCCAAAAACATTTCTCTCAAATATCTTTTGTCATCCAACCTAAGGATACAATTTATGATTTAATTGGTCAAACAATCCTCGTGGGAACGATATCTTTCTTATCACTTTATTACTTGAGTGGCCGGTGCACTTGCCAAGTACGCAACAAAGGTGCAAGGGATAAACAATGTAGGGTAGGCTTTTTGGCTCTTGGCTAAATATGCAAACATGGCCTTGATCATTTCAAGGCATACAATTGCAATCAATCTAAGAGATTCAGTCAAAGTCTACTGTGAGTGAAATAAGAGTGTCTCTCAATATATATTTGTATCATTATAAGGATCACTCACTCACTAGGATAGGTCTACAAGTTTCTTTATTTGCTTTCAATTTTTCATGCCAAACTCATTACATATCTCAATCAAGCAAAATTAATGGTTTTCACTTTTAGTATTTGAGTTCAACCACACAAAGAATGATTTAAGCACAAAAAATTGTTATATTTTATGGTGAGTTTGCAAGAAAAAGGTGATTCTTCTTAATCACTTGTGTTATATTCCTAAACTACCACACACATACTAAACAATTAAACTAATAAAATGAAATAAAAAAAAGTAACAGAGAGGGGTAGAGAAGGCTTCACTTAGGGCTGAAGACCCCTCAACATCTCCTGTTATCCATTGCAGCCTCGCCACCTCCCTTGATAGAGAGTACGTGGTCCTCCATATGAACTGGCCATTAATAAGGCTGCACATGATGATCAAAACTAAAAAATGCAAACTAGTACTATGTAATTGAGTGATATTTTTTTTTTTTGAACTCTAAACTTAAATCTAAAAACTATCATAAATAAATGTATTGTACAAAATAAGAGTTAGAAAGCTGGGTTGCCTCCCAGTAAGTGCTTCTTTAATGTCACTAGCTTGACGTTAGGTGCCGCTCTAAGGATCTTCAAGCTTGATGACTATGGTGTGTTGTGGGACTTCTCCTCCAAGGTAGGTCTTTAATCTTTGGCCTTTAACCAACCAACTGCGGTCTTTGGATTGGTTTTCTATCTCTATAGCTCCATAAGGCTTATAGTCTTTGACACTAAAGGGACCACTCCATCTCAATTTTAATTTTTGGGGAAACAACTTTAATCTTGGGTTGTAGAGAAATACTTGTTGTCTGGGCCTGAATTCTCCATGGACGATCTTTTTGTCATGGTACTTCTTGGTTCTTTCTTTGTAGAGCTTGGATGATTCAGTTGAGGTGCATCTCTTAAAGTTCATGTAGTTGTACCTTCCTCTTCTCTCTGATTGTTGTAGAGTCAAAGTTATGGAATTGCATGGCCCAATAAGCTTTTATTTCTAACTCCACTCATAGCTGACATGCTTTTCCGTACACCATTTGAAATAGGGAGAGGCCAATGGGTGTTTTAAAGACTATTTTATATGCCCATAGGCAATCATCAAGCTTTGCAACTCAATCCTTGCTTAAAGTAGCCATGGTATTTTTAGTATCCTCTTTGTAACGCCTAAATTTCCTTTGCTTATTATTTATTATTCTTAATTTATGCTTTATTATTTTTATATTGTAACGCCTAAATTTCCTTTGCTTATTATTTATTATTCTTAATTTATGCTTTATTATTTTTATGAGTAAAATTTTTCTCTTAAATAATTCGTTTACGTAAAATTAATATTCTAAGCGAACGATTTAACCTACTAAGTTTGTGAGTTCATTATAACATACAGTCCAAATACAGATTAATATAACAGTCCATGTACAGTCCAAAATATATTGTCCCAAAATAATATACAAACAGTCAAAGACAAAATACAGATCAACATAAAATCATAATCACAGCACACAGTTCATCCAGCTCCTTCATCACACCTTCTTCAACGGCATCCACAGTTTACTGCTCCTCTGCTCGCCCAAGTAAATTGGGGTCATCACAGGTGTCAACCACAGACACAAATAAGGTAAGTTCAAGATAAACAAAGTTTAAATATCAAAATAATTTCATCAATAACCAACATAACAGTCATCATAAGAATTGCATGAAAATTCTTGATGCATGATTTATCAACTTCCAACACATGGCCATAGTCAAGATAGCCCCATCCCAGTGGCACAGATTGGATCGATCAGTCAGGGCAGGTCAGTGTTGCAAAAGGACTCACACCTACATAACATGTGATCATCATGGGTAGGTGATCTCCCCACTATGGCTACCCCCCAGCTTAGACACCTTTTGTCTAAAAGCTCGTCTCAATCCTCAGCTATCTGACACCTCCTCTTGAGGTCAACATCGCGGCTTAACCCCCGCAGGGCAACACGGCTTAACCCTCGTAGGGCATATGCATATGAATGAAACATGCATGAATAATCATTCTCATATATCATCATCCATATTACTCTTCTGTTAGTATCTCTATAAACCAAAGGTCATCATATTCAAAGGCACATCGATAATAATTATTCCATACGCACAACTTCGTTTCATTCATCACATGAAATTTTATAAATCATACATTAACCACACGGTTCTCAAGCCTTAAGCAAAACATTTCATTAGTCACTTCATAATCAATCTTAGTTGCATAAACGCTTGAAAGAACTATGTAAAACTTTATTCCTCACACCGTATAAATCATTCAAATATTTGTATTCATTCAAGGGTCCACAATCATTCTAGCCATATATTTATTGGAACAAATAATAATACATCAAAGCTTAATCATTTATTAAAATAGGTTAACATAATAAACATAATAAATATGATTACAACATATAAAATTTAATACGTATACTTAGGAATTTATAGAATATTAAATAAAACATAAACTTTAGTGAAACATTTGCTATATAATACTATCTTTCAAATGGTTTATTTATTCTTTCAAATGGTTCATAATACTCAAAAGTTTAAACCTCTTAATCATTCCCTTACCAAGTTAAATTAAATTTATTCTTTCAA
>PYAF01000799.1:39705-52622 GCA_007407185.1 Glycine tomentella
TACTCAAAAGTTTAAACCTCTTAATCATTCCCTTACCAAGTTAAATTAAATTTATTCTTTCAATCCATTCTTTATTATTCCAAAACCAAATCAATTATTTTCCAAAAATAGCTATACTACTTATGATTTTAAATTACTTAACTTCCATCTAGATTTAAGTTATTTAGTCACTTATAATCTTAGAATCAAATCACTTAACTACATGTCCATTAATTCATCACACAAAGTAAATAGGGCTTAAATTTCTTTTAGAGTAATTAGAAATCTTAGCAAAATTCATATTTAAACTTTGCTTATCAAGAAACTTCCCATACCTTTCTTGCCTTTAGAATTGGACAGCCTTTACTTCTTTTTCCTTTGAATCCCGCGTGAGATTGCTAAAGATAGTGGTCTTGGTTTTCTTCTTTAGGTAAAAGGAATAATTTGAAAGTGATAGCAAGATCCAAATAAGAAAGATGCAAAAGCGGTAATGCACGACTACTTCTTGATTTTGGTTTGAAAATGTTTTAATTTTGCTTTGAAAGGGACAAGACTATAAGCCTAAAGTGGTTTTCACGTTCCTTGCTTGTTTTTCTTCAGCCAATTTACGGTCCCACCCCCTTTATATATGAAGTTTACCTTTTGCTTTGTTAAAAATCTCCAAATATCTCACTAAGTCATTAATGCTTACTTTACACGTGCTTTTCTTTTATTGGCCAATGAATGGTTTGCTTCCAAGTGTACATGTTCTTGATTTTTCCACTATCTTCTTGCTCCTTCATTCCTCTTCACGTGCCATTTTATTTTAGGTAGACAATTCATTTGGCTTTTGTTCCATACGATTGGTGTTTTAACTTTGCTACACTTTTGTGTCTTAAATATCTTATGCATTTATTACTCCTTTACATGAACCAATTAGATTAAGCTAGACTTTTCAACCCTCCATGTGATCCCTCTTGACTTTTCTAAGGCTTTTCTCCCTTTGAATAGCATATCATACGACCAAGTTTGTTTCTTAAAACTAAATCAATAATTTTTTCCTTTTATTACATGTAATGGCAATATTCTAAATTCTTATTGGTCCATTTTGCTTTTAATTAGTAAAATTACTAAACTAACTTGTTTAAGAAATCTATTTATCCTATAATTAAGAGAAAATCCTATAGATTATATCTATCATTTTCCTGTGGTTTTCAAATACTTGAGTTAGTCTGTATTGAGCTCTTTTCAAAATTTCTATTAAAATTCCTAGAAATTCTAATTCATGATTTCTCGTCATCTGCTTTGTTGATAATTTTTTCTCTAGGGGTATATTATCCTTTTCTCAAGTTCCTACAGGATTCCCAAAATTATCTGGCCATTTTTAGGGTAAGGGTATTTTGGTCATTTTCAAAATATCTAGGGGCGTTTTCCTTAAACTAATTTTTTTGTAAAATAAAAGTAAATATTGATAATTTAATGAGAAAATCTAACAAATATATATTAAAAATGATGGTGTTACACTTTTAATCTCCCTATTTGAAACTTCAGCTTCCATTTGTTTTTGGATGATAGGGTGATGCTAGTTTGTGTCGAACATCGTAGTGTTGGAGGACCTTTGAGAGTTGAACATTACAAAAGTGTGTACCTCCATCACTAATCAAAAGTCTAGGCACTCCAAACCTAGCAAGGATGTTTCTCTTTAAGAACTTAATCACCGATCATTGGATGGACTAGCCATTGCTTCCACCCACTTTGAGACATAGTTCATTACTACAAAGGTATATTTGTTTCTGTTGGATATAGGAGGAGCATCATGAAGATTAAAAAGGATTTGATTCAAGACTGGTTTTGAGCTTTCAACATGCTTGGATGCCTTGAAGTTGTTTAATTGTATTATGTGTAAGAGAAAGGCTAATCTGATGATCCATGCATTGCATTCACTCATTCATTCATAAACTTAAATGTTCTTCATAAAAAATAACAAAGCTTTTATACTTTGGTTAAGGTTTTAATCTGATTGAAAGGTTTTTGGAAAAATGCTATTTTCACTAGTTTAATCGATTACCTTAATGATATAATCGATTATTTTGTTCCTCGTTTAATCTGGAAAAACCTTCATGAACAAATTAATCAATTACTTATCTGAATAATCGATTCTTTGACCTTTGATTGAAAATAAACTGCTTTGTTAAAGGTTTTAATCGATTACTTACTTAGTGTAATCGCTTACATAGTTAAAAGATTATTTTAAGCCTTGCTATGATAATCGATTACCATTATCAGTAATCGATTACATAGTTCACTTGAAAATGTTTGCTTTTTGATTTAATCGATTACCGAAATCCATAATTGATTACATAGTTCATTTTGTGAAACATAGCTTTCTGTCTTAATCGATTACAGCTCGGGATAATCGATTATTTTGCTTGTTGCTAAAATCCAGAAAGCTTCTTTAACATTTTAATCGATTAAGTGGTAATTTAATCGATTACATAAGAATTTTAATCGATTATCAGGCGCATTTAATCGACTACAGTTAGTTACAAATTCTGTTATAAATAGGTTTGAAGGCTTGGCTTGTTTTAAAACTTAATCACTTCTTATGTTTGAGTATACACAAGCCTTCTAAGCAATTCCTAAGTGATTTTCTCAGTGTTTTACTTCTTGCTTCATTCAAAACATGAATGGGTCTTTGAATGATTCATGAGCAAGATTCTTTTCAAAGTTAAGGAAAAACATGTTCTGATTTAGTTTGCTTCTCAACCTGATTTGGTAATTCATGTGCATAACATTCATTGGATCATCAGGTTGTCTCTCTCCTTAATCTCTGTGTGTAAATTTGGTTCTGAATTTCTGTTGTAATTGGCTATTGTAAAGTGGGTTCTTTTTGCTTGGTTATAGAGAAGGGTTCTCTAGCTTAAGAACAGAGTAGTGTTCTCTGGTTCTTGCTCCTTAGATTTCTAATAGGGTTTTAGATTTATATTCTTTATCTAGTGTTGATAAAAGGGATGGTTTTGTAAAAGTTTGTAAGAACATAATTTTATAATAGTGGAACTCTAATCTAGTGTTGATTAGAAGAAACTAGATGTAGCTTCAAGTTGTGAAGTGAACCAATATAAATTGCTTGTGTCTTTGATTCTATTTCTCTACTCACTCATCTTGTTCATTGGTCATTGATTCTTTGATTCATATTCATTGTTCAATAAGTTCTGTTTTGATCTATTGATTTCTTGGGCTAAGCTATTTGATTGAGTAAATTGATTTCTTGATTTTGAAAGTGATAAAGATCCTGAACTCTGATTTGAATTAGTTTTTAAATAGCAAGTTTTTAACCAATTCACCCCCCTTTTGGTTATTGTGGATATTCCTATTATTTTCAGTTTCCACAAGAGGATGGTAAGGGACCAACAAAATCAACTTCCCAACAATAAAGGTGATGTAATGTCTACAATCATTAGACATTAGGTTTCCCAAATCTACCTTGCAATAGAACCCAAGCTTCAAGCAAACCTCAACAACACATAAGCTCCAGCACTCCTTGAATTGGGGCTGTTTCAGAAGTTTAAATTGTAGAAAATGGAAGATGGAAGAAAGGATAGGGATGAAGGAGAAGACACCATGGAGAAGCTCTCCAATAAGTCTAGGAAGAATCACCACAATAGCATTGGGAAGCCATTGATAAGAATTAATAAGTTCTTGAACAAGAACAAGAGAGAAACCCTCACAACAATTTCATAAATTGTATTAATGAACCAAAGTTTTTTTATCATCAGTTTGTGAGTGGTTTATATAGACCACGAATTAACAAGCTAAATGACACTAAATGTAATGTAAATGCAAATTGAAATGAAGCCCAAATGTAGCTTGAAGTGCAAGCTTTCTTTAAAATGACCCTTGGCTTCTAAGTTTTGCGCTTCTGCAGAGTTTTCTAATTTAATCGATTATTTAACCTAAATAATCGATTACTTGGTTTGGTAATCGATTATTTTGCTCTTATCCTTCCTGGAAACTGATATATGAACAAAATAATCGATTAATGTGACATGTAATCGATTAAAACATAGCTATTTACATTTTTCAGGCTGATTTAATCTATTACAGGATGATTTTAATCGATTACAAGTATCAAAAGATACTTTTAATCTGTTACAGGATGCTTTTAACCTGTTAAATCAGACAACACTCCTTTTGTGTTTCCACTACTTTTGTGGGCTTCTTCTTGCTTTTCCAAGAGATACAAGTTAGATTGGATACGATCTTGAAGTGCTTGAGTCCTAGCTCTTTAGCTTGCATTGATCCTCCATCAAAAGGACTTCTAACTCTTGGATGTTCTATAATTGCATTTCATGTTGTCTAGATTTGTTGTCGGTTCGTTGACAGTTGTCGCATAATCGTGCATGGTTATGAGCATCTTTGAAGAGTGTAGGCCAATAGAATATGGCTTGAAGGATCTTTGTTGTTGTTTTGTCTTTGTTGAAGTGACTTTCATATGGTGAGTTGTGGCAATGCCAAAGTATGCTAGCTTGTTCTCCCTTTGTTACACATCACCTTAACAAATTATCAGCACCAATACAAAAAAGAATAGGGTCATCCCACACATATTTGGTGGCTTCTCGAAAGAAATTTTTCCCTCGTCAAATTTCATACCTTCTAGTGGTTGTCCCGTGGCCTTCAAGTTTGCCATGTCAGCGAACCAAGGGTAGTCCTCGTCCTTGAAGTTTACTGCCATGAGTATCTCATTTGGGAATTCTTCTTTGATCTTCTTTTCTTTCTTGGTGACTTTTTCATCGACCAGTCTTGATAGATGATCGACTACTAGGTTATCACACCCCTTTTTGTCTCAAATATCTATATCAAACTCTTTTAGTGGAATGACTCATCTAATTAATCTTGGCTTGGAATCTGCTTTGGCAAGTAGATACTTTTGCTGAATGGTCAGTGTGCAAAATGATCTTTGATCTTACAAGATATGATCGAAACTTTTCAAGGGCATAAACCACTACTAGCATCTCCTTCTTTGTTGTTGCATAGTTGATTTGACCTTCATTTAGCACTTTGTTGGCATAGTAGATAACATGAAATCTTCCATTCCTCTTTTGTCTTAGTACTACTCCTACCACATAGTCACTAGCATCACATATTAATTTGAATTCTTGACACCAATTGGGAACCACTATAATAGGTACGATTACTAGCTTCTTTTTCAAGAGGTCAAAAGCTTGAAGGCATTCTTCATTGAAGTGGAACGGGTTCTCTTTGATAAGTAAATTACTAAGGGATTTGTCAATCTTAGAGAAATCTTGTATAAACCTTCTATAGAAACCAGCGTGCCCCAAAAAGCTTCTTACTCTTTTCACGTCTCGAGGTGTTGGGAGCTTTTCAATTACTTCTATATTGGCTTGATCTACTTCAATACCTCTTGCTGAAATTTTATGCCCAAGCACTATACCTTCGATTACCATGAAGATAATATAATGATATTTTTGTGTTTTTATATTTTAAACTACCTAAAACTAAAGCTAATCAAAACAAAAAATAAAAGATATATTTTTCTAGAGAGATTAATGTGCTGAAAATTTAATAACAAAAAAAAGAAGTTATTTGTTGATGCGATAATAATTGTAGATGAAAACAATAATGTTGAGATGCTAAGATTGTACCAAGAATCTCCCTATTTACTACAATTCCTCACACTTCTACGTCATTATATTGTTCATCCCCAATTCACTAATGTATTATATCCCTAATGCATTATCGTTTGGGAATTAGCAAGGCTTAACCAAGATTATTCTATCCTTTGAGATAATCCCAATTAAATATCCGATTCAATTATAGTTTTAATGAGATTTGCGAAAAATGCATGTCAATATTTGAAATCATCTATGAGGTTTGCAGGCTCACTAAGCATTAAATATAGAAGACACATAATAAACTCAAACAATATATTAATGTGAGAAAAACACATCAAATAGAGTTAAATACTGTGATCTCTTAGCTAAGAAAGAAACTAGTCACTCATGAAATACAATAATAGAGAAGTGAAGTCAAACTTAGAATCCAATTTCATGAAGCAAGTGACCAAGTAGAATCAAGCATTAAGAACAAAATGAAATCACCAATAATGAGTAGAAAATATTCATGCATATATCAAAATATCAAAAGAGATATACGTAAGGGTACGAATATTATATCCAATCCTTGGGAGAAACTAGCCGATCATTGTGTAGAGTACAAGATCAACTGAAGACATGATGAAGGAAGCGATCCCCGATCCTTTATGGCAGAGTTTCCTCACCAATTTCTCTCTGCTTTCACCTCTCTCTACGTTTCCTTGCTTCTGGTTTCGTTCATGGTGTGTTTCTCTCCTTCCTTGCATGGCTTTTTATAGGAAAATGTGGAGCAGGTAAGGTGAACTCGCCCAGGCGAATTATTTACTCGTGATTTACTCGCCCAGGCGAGTTGTGACTTAGCTTTTAAGAAAGGTTAACTCACCCAAGCGATTAGGGCAAGTTTATAAGAGAGTTTACTGAAATCAAAAGATAAGTGCCAACATTATAATTATAAAAATAAATAAAATATGGTACTTATCAATATGTTGATACATGATTGAATTTTTTTTTCTTCTGAAAATACATGTTTTACTCTATTTTTCATGATTTTCACCATTTTTATCTATTACACAGTGTTGTGTGTTTATAAGTTTTTTTGAAGTTTATGTTTTAATCGATTACCTTATGTTTTTAATTGATTACAGTACATGTTTTTGTGGTTTTACGGCTTAAAGGTTTTGGTGTAAGTGATTACCACCTCGTTTTAATTGATTACATGCTATGGCTTATGGATTCTTTTGGATTTGTGTTTTGTTTTAATCGATTACCTTATGTCTTAATCGATTACCTTTTTCATCCAAGTCAAGATAAGTGGGTGTTGCCATTTGTTGATGCTTTTTTGCACTTTTCCATGTTGAATTTCTTAGTCAATTATGTACAATACTTTGTTTGACATAAGAAGGTTCCATGTTTCATTTTCTTGACTTGAAGTACAAGGAAGAAAGTCAATTCTCCCATCATAGACATCTCAAGTTTGTTCTATATAGAACTAGAAAATTCCTTACACAAAACTTCATTAGTAGCACCAAAAACTATGTCATCAACATAAATTTGCACAAGCAACAACTGATTGTTTGATCTTTTGATAAACAATGTTTTGTCAACTTGACCTTTTACAAAATATTGTCCAATTAGGAAATTGCTCAATCTTTCATACCAAGATCTATGTGCTTGTTTTAAACAATATAATGCATTTTTCAGCTTGTAAACATGATTAAGATGTTCGAAGTCTACAAAACCTGGAGGTTGGTCTACATATATCTCTTCTTCACATCCATTTGATATAACCTAAAACCCATAATACAAGCAAAAGCAAGTAACAACCTAATAGCTTCCAACCTTACAAAAGGGGCATAGGTCTCATCATAGTCAATGTCTTCATCTTCGTTGTATCCTTTAGCAACCAATGTGGCCTTGTTCCTAACTATGATGCCTAATTCATGAAGCTTGTTTCAAAACACCCATTTGGTTCTGATTGGCTTGTGAGAGGCAGGTTTAGGGACTAAATCACACACTTCATTCCTTTTAAAATGATTTAGTTCTTCATGCATAACCAACAAGAAATGCTCATTATACAAAGCTTCATTTATATTTATAGGTTCAATTTGAGAAACAAATGCAATGTTATTGCATAAAATCCTAAGTCTAGAGCGAGTAGATACTCCCTTAGATATTTCACCTATTATGTTGTCAAGGAGAGGTCTCTTTGAGTTCTCCATTCCTTTGGCAGTCTTTAGGAGGTGTGGCCATGATTTCCTTGTTTTGTTCAAGATCCTTAACCTTGGTTTCATCTTTGAGTGCAGTGTCCTTGTCCTAAAAACCTGCATCTTCATCTTCCAAAGTATTTTCTTGAACAAGAGAGTTTAGTTTCATGACACACAACATGTACAAATTCTTCCACACCCAATGTTCTCCTATTAAACACTCTATATGCCTTGCTTTGCAATGAATAACCAAGGAAAATTGCCTCATCGGATTTTGCATCAAATTTTCCAAGAGATTCTTTTCCATTGTTTAAAACAAAGCATTTACATTCAAAAATCCCTAAATAAGATATATTTGGTTTTCTTCCTTTATTTGTGTCTTGTGTTGATTTCCAATATTTCCTTCTCCCATAATTCTTCCATTTTTGTTTTCTCCAAAAGTGATATATCCACCTCCCCTTAACACGAGGTTAGTGAGTCTAGACTTGTCACCCGTCATGTGCCTAGAGAAGTCACAATCCAAGTACCATAATGAGTCTCTTGCTTTTAGGCACACCTACAAGACAAAATCAATTAAAGATAGGTGGTACCCAATTGAGATTGGATCCAATGGGTTAATTTTCAGAATTAAATCTTTAGGAATCTAAACATAGTTACCTCTAGGAACATCAAATCTCCTAACATAGCATTTATAGGATGTGTGCCCTCTTTTCATGCAATAATTAATGTCTTTGCTTTAGGCTTAGGATGCACTATGTTTTTCTTTTTTAGAGACCTTGTTTGGGTTCACCATTTCAGAGGATACAAACTTGGTTTTCTTAGAAAAGATAGTTTGCTTGTTATACCACAAGCCAGTCTTATAGGTATTATGATTTTGCACCCTGAGCAAATGACGAAGTTTAATGTTTCCTTTATTCATTTTTTTAAAAGGATCTTTAAGATAGGAAAGCTTAGTTTGCAACTTCCTATGTTCTTCATAGTGATCCTTTTTAAACATTTTAAATTCATTTTGCAAAGATTCATAATCATCCATATTAAGAGAAGTAGAAGCACAAACTCAAACAATGGCTTTGACACTTGAAAAAAAACATTCATCCTTCAGTTTATCATGCTCACTTTGTGTTGAAGTAAATTTAGTGATATGCCATTTTAGATTGCTTCTCAGCCTATTGTTTGAAACAACAAGCCTTTGCGCTTCATCATGCATTTCATTAAATGCTTCCAAAACTTCTTCAATGATTGAGGAGTCATCCATTGAATCAGACATTAAGCACACATTTGCAACTTTTTCTTCACTAGAAGAATCAGAGGATGTGGACGCATTTTCTTCCAATGCTATGTAGGCCTTTTTCTGTTTTCTATAGTTCTGTCCTTTCTTTTGAACAAGTTGTTTTCTTAGGTTGATAGGACATTTTGTTTTGGTGTGGCCTTGCTTTCCACATTTGAAGCATGTGAAGGTGTTGTTGTTGCCTTCCAACTTCTTTAAAGATTTAGAAAATTTTCTCTTTGGATCTTTTAAGAAAATTTCCAAACTTCTTCACCATTAAGCTTAAATTCTCTACATCTTCATCGCCACTAGAGCTTTCTTTATGATATTCTTTTGAGGAACTAACTTTCAGTGCTATCCCTTTTCTTTTTATTTTATTTTTCTTCTGCATGAGATTGTTGAATCAGCTCATGTTCATACGCAAGCAATTTTCTGAAGAGAGCTTTCATCGACATAGATGCCAAGTCTTTGAATTCCTTGATCACTGTGATCTTTGATTCCCAAGTTCTTGTGAGACAGTTGAGGATCTTGATGTTTAGCTCATCATCTTCAAATTTTTCCAAGACCAAGACAGTGATTCACAACATTTAATCAATCACCCTTACACAAAATCCTTTTGTTAAAGTTCTTTTCAAAAAGAAATATCTTTAAACACAACAAATTGATAAAGAATGTGTGAGAGAGATAAGATTCAAGAGATGATGAACAACAAGATTTATACTTGTTCACTCTCTATTTCTAGAAAAGCTACTCCAGTTATCTAATTCAACCTGAACTAGATTTCCACTATGCACTTTGAGTTCTTACAAGCAATCACAATCAATCTCAATTCCTACCCAGAAAAAGAGACTAAGGTAGCTAATCTTAGGGTTCTTTGTGAATATAAGCCTAAAAGACACCTAACCTTAGCCCAAACTAGAAAACCTTATTCTAGCATGCCATCAGAAACTCATGCATATGCTAAAATAACATGAAAAAACATACAAAAACTGAATCAAAGAGAGACAACTTGGTAATTCAAATGCAAGAACCAATGATTTATTGAATGAACCTCTTGTTGATTTCTCAAGATGCTAACAACTCACTTTTACCGTGAACGCTTCAGAAATGAAGACTAGAATGTGCGAGTTGCAAAAAACTTATTCTGAACACTTATTATGAGTTGTTGAAAGTGAGAACACAAGGTGACTATTTATAGAGAAAACAATTATAACTGCCTGTAATTGATTAAATTGCCAATGTAATCAATTATCTCAAAGAAGTAATTGATGAATTCCTATTTCAATTGATTAAAGTATTCTTCCCAACACCAGGAAAGCATTCAAGAACAATGTAATCGATTAGATTCTGGATTTAATTGATTAAAGTGTTCTTGATCACTCCTGGAAACACTTTAAAGAACGATGTAATCGATTATGATCATGGGTTGTAACACCCTGAAATTTCGATAACTGAAAATATATGGTTGTGTATTTGTTGTGCATTTTACCCTAGTGCAATTTCTATGTTCAGCCTATCACCCTCAAACTGATGGCCAGACCAAGCGGACCATTCAGTCTCTAGAGGACCTTTCAAGGACGTGTGTTTTGGAACAAAAGGGTACTTAGGAGAGTTTTCTGTCGTTGATAGAATTTACCTATAACAATAGTTTTCACTCTACCATTGGCATGACTCCCTATAAAGCTCTGTATGGTAAGAGGTGTAGGACACCCTTGTGTTGGATAGAACCTGGAGAGAACCTCATTTTATGACCTAAAGTGGTACAACAAACAACTTAGAAGGTCAAGTTGATCCAGGAGAGGATGAGCACTGCTCAGAGTAGGCAGAAGAGTTACCAGGACAAGAGGAGGAAAGTCCTGGAATTTGAGGTTGGTGATCATGCATTCTTGAGAGTTACTTCATGGATTGGGGTTGGCAGAGCATTGAAATCTCGAAAACTCACACCTCGTTTTATTGGTCCTTTCCAAGTTCTCAAAAGAGCCGGTCCCGTAGCATATCAAATTGCATTACCTCCATCCCTTTTCTAATCTTCACAATGTCTTTCATGTGTCTCAACTCTGTAAATATGTCTATGATCCTTCTCATGTAGTCGAGTTAGGTGACATTCAAGTAAAGGAAAACTTGACATATGAAACGTTGCCTTTGAGAATCGATGATCGGCAAACGAAGAACCTAAAAGGGAAAGAAATTCCTTTGGTCAAGGTGATCTGGGGAGGTACATCAGGAGAGGATGCAATGTAGGAACTAGAGATTCAGTGCGAGGGGCCTATCCAACATTGTTTGAATCAGGTAAATTTCGGGGAAGAAATTTCTAAAAGGGTGGGAGAGTTGTAACACCCTAAAATTTCGATAACTGAAAATATATGTTTGATGTATTTGTTGTGATTGTTTAATTATTTGATTAATTTAGATTGGATGATTTGTTGTGAACTTTACCCTGGTGCATGTTAGGTTGTGTGAAGTTTGTTTGAGCTGCGTTGAAAATTGAGTGATTCTGAGTTTCTGCCGAAACCTGTTTTAGTAAAACCACTATTCTTGATTGGTTAACTGTTGGATAGCCTTCAAAATTGAAAGGTAGGATCCTAACCCATATATGCAACTTTTTACTGTTAGGATTGGCGAGATAATATCTGAAGCGTGAGATAATAATTTTCACAGAAGCAGAAATTTTGAAATTGGGTCAGCGTGTCCAGGAGAATTTTTTAATGCATTTTGGCTCGTCTGGCCGAGTCAAGGCGGTGATAAGTTCGTACAGCAACATCAAACTCGAAAAAATGGCTTCCTTCTTCTTCCAAAAGCCACCCAACCCCCTCCCCCTCCTCCTCCACCAGTCTTGGCCACCGGTTGCCGTTGGACCATCGCACTTAGATGAACACTATAATCAGAGCGGAATCTTTAAAACTCAACTTGAGGATTTGGTAGAGAATGGAGCCTCCAATTCTCCTTTCTTGGTTTCTTTGAGGTAACCATGGTTTCCTTGTTTTCTTTTATCTAGTTTGAAGCCTTTCTTGATATCTCTTGTGATTCGGGTACCGTTATTGGTTGTTTTTATACTTCCTTTGAAAACCCCTTTGAAAATGAGATGTTGTAAAAGTCTCCATTTTATGAAATTGATGTCATTTCCATGATCCTTGTTGAACCCCGATCACAATGGTGTAATCGAAATTTCAAAATGATGTCTTTTGATGTGAACTCTCAAAACACCGTTTAGCCCCTTTTCCATTTGAGTGGGTATTTGACCCCAAATGTTAATTTTGACATTGCCTTTGAAATCTATACTAAATTATCTTCAATTTGGTATATAGAGATCTACGTGCGGACAAGCATGCGTATTCGAAGAATCACCAAACAACACCGCTAGGCTGTAACAGGGAGAACTCCTAGTTAGGTAAGTGGAGTTTCTTATTTAGTTATAGTTTTGGTACCATAGTTGGGGGCCAGGGAGTCCAACTATGAGGATATCTGCATGTCCTTGTTGTGTGCTGGTTTTCAAGAAAAGTTATGTTTTAAACTAATGGGATGCGATATAATTATTATCGATGTATGTTGGTTCCTGTTGTGTGCTGGTTTTCAAGAAAAACTATGTTTTTAACTAATGGGATGCGATGAATTTGCTTGTTGATGGATAAACTGTGAATGATGTTGTTGTTGTAATGATTGGATTTTTGGGAAAAAGTCTTAATTACAGAGGAGACTTTGCCCAAAATTTTATAATGCGTCCTCCTATTTAATTGTCTAGTAAATTTTTAAATGGACATAAAAGTGTGTTTTCTATATTGTAGTCCTCCTCTTTAATTTAGAATTTTCCTAAAATACCAGTCTCATGGTAATATGGATTGTGAATGAATGAGATGATGTTGAAATGGGATAATGCGC
>PYAF01000799.1:77144-96771 GCA_007407185.1 Glycine tomentella
TTTGACCCCAAGGGTATTTTGTAATTCCCATTTTATAGAAATGTGTTATCACTATTTATTCTGTCCACATTTCTAATTTCCTCCTACAATTTCCTTTAAACATGTATTTTACTGATTAATTCGAAATACTAACTACGAAATTAATTCGAAATACTGATTACGAAATTAATATACAGATAATTAGTTGGGGTGTTACAGAGCACACTCAATCACACAATCAATCAACCCATTTCTCCCCTTATTTGGCTTATCAAAGTCAAAAATTAAATAGCACAGCGGATAACAAGTAGGAGAAACAGAAATAACTTCATTAATCAAGAGGGAACTAGTACAATGCTTAAGAAAACATAAAACAAAGATAAAAGAGGAAATACAAGGCTTATTATAACTTAGAAAGTTTCAGAATCATCAAACATTACAGTTGCTTCTATACTTTCTAGCCTAGATTTAATTTCCTCTAAGGCTGCATTGGTCTCAGCCCTATGTTCATTGTAACGACTCGCCTCGTCGCTACGACATCACAAACTCTAGATCGTGCAATTTCAATTTTAATATGAAAACTCCATTAATTTGATTATGAAAATGGTAGTGAATTTTTTCGCAATAATACCATTATTTTACGCATGATACAATTACATAATTGAATACACATGTACGCATATATTGAACCAGTACATATCATTTACATATCAACACTTAATTTGATTTTACATATATTTACAACTAAAATCTTACATGACCAACAAAAAGAATTGAAGAACTAACTAAGAAAGAGTTGATTAACAAAACACAACTCTTTCCGAAAAAGAATTCCAACGTCCTCACGTTGGCTTGGCGGCTCCAACAAAAAGAATCCCCCTCCAAGGTCACCTACTGCTGCTCATCTACTCCCACGAACGAAAGTTCGCGATCATCACAGGTACCAACCACATGGTACAACAAATGCAAAGGTGAGTTTATTATATAAAACCAACAAACATCAGATAGCAGCAATTAGGAAGAAAACAACATTACTCACCACAATCATTAACAAAAATCCATGATTCCAATACACACTCAACAAACCAATCATCCAATGCATTTCACAACTCAAATAATCATCATAGAGTGATGCATGCACCTGACTCATCTATCAGTATGCAATGTGGTACCATCTCCTGGAAATAGCCTCTCATAGGAAAAATGATTCACCGCCTATCAGGGTCACCCTGTCGTGCACTAGCCATTCCCCCACCCGATGATCAGCCAGCGTCGCTAGGGAATTCAAAACCTGATGACCCCTTAGTACCTGTGTCTCAGCCCACTGAAACTCACAGGTACGCGCGTGCCTTCATTCTATTTCCGCACATACAAATGAAGTATGAAATATGGGCCTCATCAATGCATGACCCCGCTAGGAACAAATCCTTCATCGCAAGGGTAACTCGTCATGCACCCCCCATGTACATACGTAACACACCAATTTGGGCTCACCGATGCACTGGCCGTGGCTAGGAACAAATCCATCCTCGCAAGGGTAACCAACCGGTCATTGCATCCCACGTTTACATACACAGCCTACAACCATGGGCACCATCAATGTATGACCTGGCTAGGAACAAATCCTTCCTCACAAGGGTAACCCGTCATACACCGCCCATGGGTATCCATGTATATCTACACACAATGACATTGTTCACATCAACATTATCTCTCATCAATGTCATTATCAACCTCAACATCATATCATCATCATGCATATCAATATTATCTCATTTGAACATCATCAATTACATCAATGGCATCTCAATTTCAATATCATCAACGACATCATAAGCAGTCACATTTCACATCTATATAATACATATGCCTAAGATTCACATTCCCCAGGTCTTCAGATAATTTAAATTTCATACATTCACAATTCAACATATCACAAGACTGATATTTTTAGGAAAATTCTAAATTAAAGAGGAGGACTACAATATATAAAACACACTCTTATGCCCATTTAAAAATTTAATAAATAATTAAATAGGAAAACATATTATAAAATTTTGGGCAGTGTCTCATCTGTAATTAAGACTTTTCCCAAAAATCCAATCATCACAATAATAATATCATTCACAGTTTTATCCATCAACAAGCCAATTCATCGCATCCCATTAGTTAAAAATAGTTTTTCTTGAAAAGAAGTACACACAGGAACAAACACATATCAATCATAAATACATCGCATCCCATTAGTTAAAAATGTAGTTTTTCTTGAAAACCAGCACATAACAGGGACAGGCAGATATCTTCATAGTTGGATCCCTGGCCCCCAACTATGGTACCAAAACTATAACTAAATAATAAACCCCCTTACCTATCTATATCCCTCTGTTAGCTCCTTGAAACGTCATTTTGAAACATCATTTTGGGATCTCTCAAGTTCAGATGCTTTAGCCCAAACACCGAGCTCTATATACCAAATTGAAGATAATTTAGTATAGATTTCAAAAACAAGGCTAACATTAGCATTCAGGGTCAAATACCCACCCAAATTTAAAAAGAGGTTAAAATGGTGTTTTAGGAGTCCACATCAAAAGACATCATTTTGAAATTCCAATCACACCAATGTGACCAGGGTTCAACAAGGATCACAGAAATGACATCAGTTTCATAAAAAGGAGACTTTTACAACATCTCATTTTCAAAGGGTTTTCAAAGGAAGTATAGAAACAGCCAATAACGTTACCCGAATCACAAGAGATATGAAGAGAGACTTAAACTAGCTAGAAGAAGACAAAAGAAACTCAGATTACCTCAAGGAAACCAAGAAAGGAGGATTGGAGGCTCCGTTCTCTATCGAAACTTCGAGAAAAGTTTCGAATATTCTGCTCCAATTAAAGTGTTCCTCTCCATACGGTGGTCTCATGGTAAGCAACGGCGGTCGTTGGTGGTCACTGGTGGTCTTGGGTAGTGGAGGGTGATGGAGGGAGAGCACCGCCTCCACTCGCCCAAGCGAGCAAATATGCTTGCAAAACTCGCCTGGGCGAGCTGACCCAATTTTCTGCTTTAGTGAAAAATTAATTTCTCACGTTTTTTGACAATCCCAACGGTAAAAAGTTACATATATGGGTTAGGAAACTATCTTTAAAATTTGAAGGCGATCCAACGGTTAACCAATCCAGAATAATGATTTTACTAAAATAGGTTTTTGGATCAAACTCGAAATCACACAATTTAACACAACTCAAACAAACTCCGCATAACTTGACATCTACCCCAAGCAATTGCACATGGAGAATCCACATAACATTTCAACTAATTATAAACTAATCAAATAGTCAACTAACATACGAAATACATCGAACATCTATTTTCGGTTATTAAAATTTCAGGGCGTTACAACTCTCCCACCCATTTAGAAATTTCGTCCCCGAAATTTACCTAACTCAAACATGGCCGGATAGGCTTCTCGCATCTGACTCTCTAGTTCCCATGTTTTAGCTTCTCCTGATGTACCTCGCCAGATCACTTTGACCAAAGGAATTTATTTCCCCCTTAGGTGCTTCGTTCGCCGATCTTCGATCCTAAAGGTAATGTTTCATATGTCAAGTTTTCCTTTACTTGAATGTCATCTAACTCAACTACATGAGAAGGATCATGGACACACTTATGGAGTTGGGACACATGGAAGACATTGTGAAGATTAGAAAGGGACGGAGGTAACGCAATTTGATATGCTACACGATTGACTCTTTTGAGAATTTGGAAGGAACCAATAAAACGATGTGTGAGTTTTCGAGATTTCAATGCTCTACCAACCCTAGTCCACGGAGTAACTCTCCAGAATACATGATCACCAACCTCAAATTCTAGGTCTTTCCTCCTCTTGCCATGATAACTCTTCTGCCTACTCTGAATAGTTCTCTTTATCTCTTGGATCAACTTGACTTTTTCAGTGGTTTGTTGTACCACTTCAGGTCCTAAAATGAGGTTCTCTCCAGGTTCTAACCAACACAAGGGTGTCCTACACCTTCTACCATACAGAGCTTCGTAGGGAGCCATGCCAATGGTAGAATGAAAATTATTGTTATAGGTAAATTCTATCAATGGTAGAAAACTCTCCCAACTACCCTTTTGTTCTAAAACACACGCCCTCAAAAGGTCTTCTAAAGACTGAATGATCCGCTCAGTCTGACCATCAGTTAAAGGGTGATAGGTTGAACTTAGCCTAAACTTGGTTCCCAACACTTTGTTCAATCTTTCCCAAAATCTAGAGGTGAATCTAGGATCTCTGTCAGATACTATGCTAGACAGCACACCATGTAATCTGACAATCTCATTAATATACAGGGAGGTCAACTTTTCTAAGGAAAACCTGATATTAATGGTGATAAAGTGAGCAGATTTGATCAATCTATCAACAATAACCCAGATAGAATCTAAACCTCTCGGGGTTCTAGGTAGTCCCACTACAAAATCCATGGAAATACTGTCCCACTTCCACTGGGACATTTCTAAGGGTTGTAACTTACTTGAGGGTCTCTGACATTCCATCTTAGCCTCCTGACAGACTAAACATGCATATACAAACTCACTAACATCCTTCTTCATGTTTGGTCACCAAAACATTGTCTTGAGATCTTGATACATCTTGGTGGCACCAGGGTGGATACTCAAACTACTCCTATGTCCTTCCTCCAAAATCTTTTTCCTACGCTCAGATACATTGGGAACACAGATTCTATCTTGAAACCTCAGGACTCCATCTGATCCCACATGAAAACTACTATCTTTCCCTACCACTATGGCTTCTAACTGAGTATTCGAAAAAGGATCTGACTTCTGGCCTTCTATGATCTCTCCTAGCAAACTACTTGTAATCCTCAAAGCTCCTAGTCTCACACTATTAGGGGTAACCTCACACATAAGACTAAGATCCCTAAACTGTTCTAAGAGATCTAACTCTCTAACCATCAAAGCAAATACATGCAAGGATTTCCTACTCAGAGCATCAGCCACTACATTAGCTTTGCCAGGATGATAGCTAAGCTCAAAATCATAATCCTTAAGAAACTCTAACTATCTCCTCTAACGCATGTTCAACTTTTTCTGACTAAACAGATATTTAAGGCTTTTATGATCACTAAACACTTCAAACTTAGAGCCAAAAAGATAGTGCCTCCATATCTTAAGAGCAAACACTACAGTAGCTAACTCCAAATCATGGGTAGGATAATTTCTTTCATGCGTCTTAAGTTGTCTAGAAGCATAGGCCACTACCTAGCCATTATGCATCAACACTCCTCCCAAACTCATCTTTGATGTATCACAATACACCTCAAAGGGTTCTCTCGGGTTAGGCAAAACTAGCACAGGCACTGTCGTCAGTTTTTCCTTAAGGGTTTGGAAACTATGCTCACATTAGGCATCCCACACAAAAACTTGATCCTTACGAGTCAGCTTGGTCAACGGCAAGGCTAACTTGGAGAAACCTTCTATGAATCTCCGATAGTATTCTGCTAAACCCAGAAAATTCCTAATCTCAAACACCAATTTAGGACTCTCCCACTTAAGAACAACTTCTACCTTCGAAGGATCTATAGCTATACCACCTAGGGATATCACATGTCCTAGGAAACTCACTTTCTCCAACCAAAACTCACACTTGGACAACTTAGCATAAAGTTGTCGATCCTTAAGGGTCTGTAGCACAATCCTCAAGTGCTCCTCATGCTCCTTTCTAGTCTTAGAATATACCAGAATATCATCTATGAACACTACCACAAAACTATCAAGATAGGGGTGAAAGATTCTATTCATATAATCCATAAACACACTAGGGGCATTAGTCACACCGAAGGGAATGACTAAATACTCGTAGTGACCATAATGGGTACTAAAGGCAGTCTTCAGAATATCCTCAGACTTCACTCGGATATGATGGTAACCTGACCTAAGGTCTATCTTGCTAAACACACAAGCTCCTACCAGCTGGTCCATAAGGTCATCTCCCCAGGAAACACATTAGGTCTCACAAACTACTTATCCAACAACTCTCCTAGTTGTTTCTCAAGCTCAACTAACTCTATAGGAAACATCCTATAAGTAGCTACGGATATGGGTCCAGCACTAGGTACCAAATCTATAGAAAACTCTATCTCTCTCTCAAGCGGTAGGCCGAATATACCCTCAGGAAACACTTTTTGGAAACTCTCTAACAACAAGAAGGCCACCTAGAGAAACCTTGGTCTTTACTTCCAGGTTAGACAAGATCATGTACACTTGAGCATTTTCTTTCAAAGATGACACAATTTGGTTGGCAGAGATAAACATCCCATTATTACTCACTTCAGGATCACCAAACACAACAGTTTTATCAAACAATTCAACAAAACATGGTTGGAAGATAACCAGTCCATACCCAAAATAACATCATTTTGGCTGACAGGCAAACAAATCAGATCAACACAAAATTTTTTTACCAGAAATTTCTACAAGACAATTCAAACACACATCAGAAGTCAAAACAAACTCACTAGTCGGGGTCTCAACCACAAGCTCACCACTCAAAGAAGACACAGAAAGTTTAAGCTTTTCCACACACAATCAAGATACAAATGAATGGGTTGCACCGAAATCGAATAACACAAGTAACAGAATCCTATATCTTCCTTGGTAATGGGGAAAGTACCTCACCAACTATTCGAACTTAATTGCATACTTAGTCACAGTCATAATCCCTTGTTTAAGCTCTAAGAATTCCATCTCCTTCTTGTTTCTAATAGCTTCAGGAAAATATTTCTCCATAAATTCCATCTCCCTCTTGAATATTTCTCCATCAATGTACGACAAGTGTCCTTTTTCGGTCGACTAAATGATATCAATGCAGTATTGGCCAAAACACAACCACAGTTGATTTCGCACAACAAATCGTAGACGACCTTGGACGAAAAATCTATAGTTTTTTGCAAATATCGATTTTGGAAATGTTTGGCTGACGTTTTTCGGTGATGATTTTCAGGAGACTACGACAAGTTTCCTTTTTCGGTTGACTAACTAAAATCAGGGAAGTATCGTCCAAAACACAACCTCGATTGAGTTTGCACGAAAAATCGTAGCCAAACTTGCATGAAAAAACTCTAGTTTTTTGCGAATGTCGATTTTGAAAATGTTCGGTTGAAGTTTTTTGGTGATTAGTTTTGGGAGACCTCGACAGGTAACCCTTTTCGGACGCCTAAATGAAGTCAGGACAATATAGGCCAAAACACAACCATTGTTCAATTCGCACGAAAAACCGTAGTCGAACTCACACGAAAACAATCCTAGTTTTTTTTTCGAAAATCATTTTTTAAATGTTCGGTTGACGTTTTTCGGTGCTGCCTTGTGGGAGAGCTTGGTAAGTCATCTATTTCGGTCGACGCCGGCTGATATTCTTTTGACAAATTTCTGTCGAAATTTCATTTTTTTTGTTAAGGTCAGATAAGGTGTTTTTCAGCTGACTAAATGACATCACTGCAATATCGGCCAAATCTTAACCACGGTTGGTTTCGCATGACAAATTGTAGACAAACTCGCACGAAAAAACACTAGTTTTTTTGGAATATCGATTTTGGAAATGTTCGGTTGACGTTTTTTAGTGATTAGTTTTGGGAGACCTCGACATTTGACCTTCCTCAGTCGACTAAATGACATCATGGCACTATCAGCCAAACCACAACCATGGTTCATTTCGCACGAAAAACTGTAGTTGAACTCACACGAAAAACTCTAGTTTGTTGCGAATATCGATTTTGGAAATGTTCGGTTGACATTTTTCGGTGATTACTTTTGGGAGACTACGACAAGAGTCCTTTTTCGGTCGAATAAGTGAAATCAGGGTAGTATCGTCCAAAACACAACCTCGATTGAGTTTGCACAAAAAACCCTAGCTGAACTTGCACGAAAAAACTCTAGTTTTTTGCAAATATCGATTTTAAAAATGTTCATTTGAATTATTTCGGTGATTAGTTTAGGGAGACCTCGATAGGTGACCTTTTTCAGACGACTAAACGAAAGTAGGACAGTGTCAGCCAAAACACAACCACTGTTCAGTTCGCACAAAAAACTGTAGTCGAACTCGCACGAAAATAACCCTAGTGGTGATGCCTTGTGGGAGACCTCGGTATGTCATTTTTTGGTCGAGGTTAGACAAGGTATTTTTCAGCCGACTAAATGATATCATTGCAATATCGACCAAATCTCAACCATGGTTGATTTTGAACGAAAAATCGTAGACGAACTCAAATGAAAAAACTCTAGCTTTTTCGAATATCGATTTTGGAAATGTTCGGTTGACGTTTTTCGGTGATTAGTTTTGGGAGACCCCGACAGTTGACCTTTTATGAGCTACTAAATGACATCTTGGCACTATCAGCCAAACCACAACCTCGATTGAGTTCGCACGAAAAATCGTAGGCGAACTCACACGAACAAACTCTAGTTTGTTGCGACTATCGATTTTGGAAATGTTCGGATGACGTTTTTTGGTGATCATTTTTGGGAGACTACGACAAGTGTCCTTTATCGGTAGACAAAATGATATCAGGGCAGTATCGGCCAGAACACAACCTTGTTTGAGTCTGCATGAAAAACCGTAGCCGAACTCGCACGAAAAAAAATCTAGTTTTTTGCGATTATCGATTTTGGAAATATTCGGTTGATGTTTTTCGATGATTAGTTTTGGGGGACCTCGACAGGTGACCTTTTTCAGCCGACTAAATGACGTTATGGCAATATCGGGCGAATCACAACCACGGTTGATTTTGCACGACAAATTGTAGACGAACTTGTACGAAAAATCTCTAGTTTTTTGCGAATATCGATTTTAAAAATGTTCAGTTGAAGTTTTTCGGTGATGATTTTTGGGAGACTACGACAAATGTCCCTTTTTGGTCGACTAAATGAAATTAGGGCAGTATCGTCCAAAACAAAACCTTGATTCAGTTTGCACGAAAAACCATAGCCGAACTCGCAGGAAAATAACCCTAGTGTTTTTTTTCCAAAATTGGTTTTTGAAATGTTCGGTTAACGTTTTCTGGCGATGCGTTGTGGGAGAACTCGGTAAGTCATCTTTTTCGGTCGACGTCGGCTGGGATTTTTTTGACAAATTTCGGTCAAAATTTTATTTTTCTGTCAAGCTCAGATAAGGTGTTTTTCAGCCGACTAAATGACATCATGGAAATATCGGCCAAATCTTAACCACGGTTGATTTCGCACGACAAATCATAGACGAACTCGCACAAAAAACTCTAGCTTTTTTCGAATATTGATTTTGGAAATGTTCAATTGACATTTTTCGGTGATTAGTTTTGGGAGACCTAGACAGTTGAACATTTTCGGCCGACTAAATGACATCATGGCACTATCGCCCAAATCACAACCTCAGTTGAGTTCGCATGAACAATCGTAGGCGAACTCGCAAGAAAAGACTCTAGTTTGTTGCGACTATCGATTTTGGAAATGTTCAGAGGACGTTTTTCAGTGATTATTTTTGGGAGACTATGACAAGTGTCCTTTTTTGGCTAACTAAATGAAATCATGGCAGTATCGGCCAAACCACAATCACAGTTGATTTCACAGGACAAATCGTAGACGAACTCGCACGAAAAAACTTTAGCTTTTTTCGAATATCGATTTTGGAAATGTTCGGTTGACGTTTTTCGGTGATTAGTTTTGGGAGACCTCGACAGTTGACCTTTTTCGGCCGACTAAATGACATCATGGCACTATCAGTGAAACCAACCCCTAGTAGAGTTAGCATGACAAATCGTAGACGAACTCGCACGAAAAAACTCTAGTTTGTTGCGACTATCGATTTTGGAAATGTTCGGATGGCGTTTTTCGGTGATTATTTTGGGGATACTACGATAAGTGTCCTTTTTCGGTCGAATAAATGATATCAGGGCTGTATCGGCCAAAACACAACCTCGATTGAGTTTGCACTAAAAATCGTAGCCGAACTCGCACGAAGAAACTCTAGTTTTTTGCGAATACCAATTTTGGAAATGTTCGGTTGACGTTTTTCGATGATTAGTTTTGGGAGACCCCGATGACCTTTTTCGGCCAACAAAATGAAATCAGGACAATATTGGCCCAAACACAACCACGGTTGATTTCGCACGAAAAATCGTAGACGAACTCGCAAGAAAAAACTCTAGTTTTTTTCGAATATCGATTTTGGAAATGTGCGGTTGAGGTTTTTCGGTGATTAGTGTTGGGAGACCTCGACAGTTGACCTTCTTCGGCCGACTAAATGATATCATGGCACTATTGACCAAACACAGCCACTGTTCAGGTGGCACGACAAATCGTAGTCGAACTCGCATGAAAACAACCCTAGTTTTCTTTTTCCAAAATTGGTTTTTCAAATGTTTGGTTGACGTTCGGGGATGCCTTGTGGGAGAGCTCGGTAAGTCATCTTTTTCGGTTGACGTCGGTTGGGATTTTTTGACAAATTTCGGTTGAAATTTCATTTTTTTTGTCAAGGTTAGATAAGGTGTTTTTCATTCAACTAAATGACATCATGGCTATATAGGCCAAATTTCAACCATGGTTGATTTCGCTCGACAAATTGTAGACGAACTCGCACGAAAAAACTCTAGTTTTTTTCGAATATCGATTTTGGAAATGTTCGGTTGACGTTTTTCGGTGATTATTTTTGGGAGACTATGACAAATGTCCTTTTTCGGTCGACTAAACGAAATCAAAGCAGTATCGGCCAAAACACAACCTCGATTGAGTTTGCACAAAAAATCGTAGTCGAACTCGCATGAAAAAAGTCTAGTTTTTTTGCAAATATCGATTTTGGAAATGTTCGGTTGACGTTTTTTGATGATTAGTTTTGGGAGACACCAGGTGAGCATTTTCGGCCGAATAAATGAAATTAGGAAAATATTTGCCAAAACACAACAACGGTTGATTTCGCATGACAAATCATAGACGAACTAGCACGAAAAATCTATAGTTTTTTTGCGAATATCGATTTTGGAAATGTTCGATTGACATTTTTCAGTGATTATTTTAGGGAGACTACTACAAGTGTCCTTTTTCGACCGACTAATTAAAATCAGGGCAATATCGTCCAAACCACAACCACAATTTATTTCACATGACAAATCGTAGACAAACTCGCAAGAAAAAACTCTAGTTTTTTTCGAATATCAATTTTGGAAATGTTCGATTGATGTTTTTCGGTGATTAGTTTTGGGGGACCTCGACAGTTGACCTTTTTCGGCTAACTAAATGACATCATGGCACTATCGGCCAAACATAACCACTGTTGAGTTCGCACGACAAATCGTTGATGAACTCGCACGAAAAAACTATAGTTTTTTTCAAATATCGATTTTATAAATGTTCGGTTGACGTTTTTCGGTGTTTAGTTTTGGAGACCTCGACAGTTGACCTTTTTCGGTCGACTAAATACATCATGGCACTATCGGCCAAACCACAACCACAGTTGATTTTGCACGAAAAATCGTAGGCGAATTAGCATGAAAAAACTCTAGTTTGTTGCGAATATTGATTTTGGAAATGTTCGGTTGACGTTTTTCGGTGATTATTTTTGGGAGACTACGACAAGTGTCCATTTTCGGTCGACTAAATGAAATCAGGGCAGTATCGGCCAAAACACAACCTCGATTGAGTTTGCACGAAAAATCGTAGGCGAACTCGCACGAAAAAACTCTAGTTTGTTGCAAATATCGATTTTGGAAATGTTCGGTTGACGCTTTTTGGTGAATATTTTTGGGAGACTACGACAAGTGTCCCTTTTCGGTCGACTAAATGAAATCAAGGCAGTATTGGCCAAAACACAACCTCGATTGAGTTTGCACGAAAAACCGTAGCCGAACTTGCACGAAAAAACTAGTTTTTTGCCAATATCGATTTTGAAAATGTTCGGTTGAAGTTTTTTGGTGATTAGTTTTGAAAATATTCAAGATCACTATCTTTTTTTAAAAAAAAATGAATACCACACAAATTATCTTCAAGGAAGGTGCCTCCTCAACCGTCCTCCAATGATTGGAGGAGAGCACTTCAGTTTTTGGAAAAATAGAATGAAAATTTTTATTCAATCAAATGACCCAGGTGCTTGGAATGCTATAGAAAAAGGTCTTGTTATTCCTATAAAAACTATTGGTAATGATATGATTCCCAAAGAATGGGATGAAATGACAGATGCTGAAAAGAGAGTTGTCCAATATGATTTTAAAGCTATGAATATGATTACTTCTGCACTTTCCTCTGATGAATTTTTTAGAACTGTTAGGTGTACAAGTGCAAATGAGATGTGGGAAATGTTGGAGATAACTCATGAAGGTACAGATGAAGTAAGAAGATCAAGAAAACATGCCTTTGTAAAATATAGGAACACTTCACACTTAACTAAGAGGGGGATGAATTGGTTAGGTTTGGTAAATTAAAAATTTTCTTAAACAAAATCAGAGTTTCCCTTAGGATCTTTATCACTTTTTGAAACCAAGAATCCTTATTCAATCAAATGCTCAGCACAAGGTATCCAATAGCTCAAAACTTAGTTGATAAACAAAGTCACACAACCAAGAAAGACAGAATATAATCAAGATAAAGATAAAAATCAATACACCAAAAGATTTATACTGATTCATTTCAAACTCTATGAAGCTACATCCAGTTTTCTTCCACTCAACACTAGAATGGAGTTCCACTATTGCAATTTTCTGTTCTTACAAATAATTACAAGGTCTCTCTTTATCAACCCTAGATAAAGTTCAGAAATCTAAAACACTATTAGATTCTTAGAGACAAACCCACTGAGAACATTACTCAGCACAACCCCTAGAGAAACCCTATCTTTAGTTTACATGCAAGAAACCCAATCACAATAGATAAAGAATTACATCCAAAATCACAACAAAAATTACAAAAAGATTAAGGAGAGAAACAACCTGATGATTCAATGATTAACAATGCAAATGATGGATTAAACACAGGTTGAATGAACAAATTGAATCAGCTTCCCTTAATCTTGAATGAAATATTGCTCAAGATTGACTTACAAACTCATGATCAATGTTGTAGCAGAGCAAGCATGTAAAAACACTTTGAAAACACTTAGAAAGGCTCTTAGAACTATTTTGGCTTAATGGGTATCAATGTTCAACATTCTAAAAATAAGCAAAGTGATTTCCTATTTATAACAGAAAAACGTAACAGAAATAATTGATTAATACGCACCTAATAATAAATTGTTTTGCTTATGTAATAGATTAATCCAAGAATGTAATCGATTAAAATGTTCATAAGCATTTCTGGAATTTTTATAACGAAGCAAATAATCGATTATTCCGTATTGTAATCGATTAAGACAGAAGATATATGTTTTTCAAAATACACTATGTAATCGATTACTGGAAATGGTAATCGATTAAAGCAGGAGCCATAGCCTTTCTGATTTACACAGCGTAATCGATTACTAATCTAGGTAATCGATTCTCTAGTACAAAACTTAGAATTTAAACACAACATGTAATCGGTTACCACCTATGGTAATCTATTAAAGCAGGGAGTGACTATTTTCAGATAAGCCTATGTAATCGATTACAGAACACTGGTAATCGATTATCCCAGCAGTTCTTAAAATACATATTTAAGCATGTAATCGATTACTACTCATAGGTAATCGATTAAAATGTTCAACAAGGCTGTTTTCTAAAAAACAAAGGTATAATAATCGATTAATTCGATATGTAATCGATTATAATGTTTATGAAAGCTATTCCAGAAAAAGTGAAGAACAAAATAATCGATTAATATGATTTTGTAATCGATTAAAACAACAAGAAAACCATTTTTCCAAAAACCTTTGAAACAAGTTTGAAACTTAACCATTTTATGAAAGCCTTGTGATTTTTATTAAACCATTTTAAGTTATTTATGAGCTAGAATGAATGCAATGCTTTAGGATCATCAGAATTGCTTTTCTCTTACATTTTATCCTAATTAATCTCCAAGTTGTCCTTTGCATGTTTAAAAGCTCAAAACTTGAAACTTGAATCGATCTTTGCTTATACTTCAAGCAGCTCCCCTGAATTCAGCAGCCTTAATCCATAAGTATGAAATGTTCAAGATGAACTCCACTGAAAGCATATCTCAGCTTCAAACAAGATTCACTCATATAGTTAATCATCTTCTTGGTCTTGGAAAGATCTTTGATGCTGAAGAGTTGAACATCAAAATCTTGAAGTGTCTCACAAGACCATGGTAACCAAAGGTGACAACAATCAAATAATCAAAAGATCTATCCAAAATGTCCATGGCTGTACTTTTTGGTAAACTTCTTGAGTATGAACTTGAAATGTCACAACTAACCAATGCAGAAGATGCATAAAAGAAACAAAAAAACATAGCCTTGAAAGATGCATCCTCAAAGATGGAAGACTCAAGTGAAGAAGATGAAGAGGACAACATGAATCTAATTGTCAAAAAGTTCAGCATGTTCTTGAGAAGAGACAAGAACAAAAAGTTCACAAAGAATAACAACAGAAGAAGTGATAACAATTTCACTTGCTTTGAATGTGGTAAGTCTGGCCACATTAAATCTGAATGCACTATCTTTTTGAAAAAGCAACAAGGTGAAAGCAAGATAAAGAAAGAAGGAAAGCCTAAGAATGCCTACATAGCTTGGAAAGACAATGAGTCAACAACTTCTGAATCATCAACTGAATTTGTTCCACAGCGATCGAACTCTCCCAATTTTTTTATTTATAAAAAAGATATTATCAATTATGTAAAAAAGCGAAAAAAGGAAGAAGCAAATGTGTGTCTCACTTCCACAATAAATGAAGATGATGAATCCTCAAGTGCTGAAATTGAGGTAAGTTATGAATTTGATCAAGTTGTTGATGCTTTTCAAGAAATGCATGATGAGGCTCAAAAGCTTGCAAAATCTAATAATAGGTTAAAAGGAAATCTTAGATGGCATGTCACAAAAATTGCAGAATTGCAAACTGAGATTTGTAACTTGAAAGAAGAAAATGAAAAACTTGTTTCAAGTTACAAAATGAATGGATGTGTATGTGCTTCTTCTTCATCTAATGTTGACAAAATACAATGATTTACAAAAAGAGTTTGATGAGTTCAAAAAAAGTCAAGGTGAAAAACATATGGTAGTACTTTCAGAAAATAAGTACTTGGTTGATCTCTTGAAAAGACTTTATAAAGGAAAATGCAACTTGGCTGAAATGCTAAGTGTGCAAAAATATGCTGGAGGTACTTTTGGATTGGGTTACAAACATGGATCAAAACCTTATGAAAAAACCAAGTTTGTGCATCCAAAACAGAAATATCAAAAAGCTGTCTCAAAACCAAGGTTTAAATCACATGACTTATTTTGAAAGAGCATAAAAAACAATAACTTCTAACTATTGTATGAAGAAAGGTCACACATTTAATAAATGCTATGCTAGGAGATTCTATGTGCCAAATGGAGAATGCATTTGGGTACCAAAGAAAAGGAGAATAGCTAACCCCTATGGACCTAATCTTAATTGGGTACGTTCCTCTATAAATTGATTTGAATTTTGCAGGTATGTCTAACAGCAAGATCTTCATTATGGTATCTTGATAGTGGATGCTCTAGACATATAACTGGTGACATATCAATGCTCACAAATTTGACTCTTAAAGATGGTGTATTTGTCACATATGGAGACAACAACAAAGGGAAGATAATTGGAGAAGGAAACATAGGAGACAGTTTCAAAATCATGATCAGAAATGTTCTTTATGTGGAAGGTTTAAAGTACAATCTCCTAAGTATAAGCCAACTTTGTGATAAAGGGTTCAAAGTGTCATTTAATGACAATTGTTGCATGATATGTGATGGACAAAATGGTGAGGTGATTCATATAGGTAAGAGAAAAGGTAATATCTATTTACTCTCCATAGATCATGCATTCTTTCACAACACTTCTTGCCTAATAAGTAAAATTGATGAATCTTGGCTATGTCATAGAAGGGTAAGTCACATTAACATGCATCATATGAACAAGCTGATTAAAAAGGATTTAGTCATTGGTTTACCCAAACTCAAGTTTGAAAAGGACAATTATGTGATGCTTGTCAAAAGGGGAAACAAACAAAAAATTCTTTTCAAAGTAAAAATGTTGTTTCTACCTCAATACCTCATGAATTACTTCACATAGATTTGTTTGGTCCTTCTAGAACTATGAGTTTAGGAGGTAATTACTATGAACTTGTCATTGTTGATGATTACTCTAGGTTCACATGGACTTTGGTTTTGAAATCCAAGAGTGATGCTTTTAATTAATGCTTTTAGAAAACTGGCCAAACTTGCTCAAAATGAAAAAGGAAACAAAATTATCTCAATAAGAAGTGATCATGGCGGAGAATTCCAAAATGAACATTTTGAAAAATTTTGTGAAGAAAATGAAATTAACCACAATTTTTCTGCTCCAAGAACACCCCCAATAAAATGGTGTTGGGGAGAGGAAAAATAGATCCCTTGAAGAAGGTGCAAGAACTCTTCTTAATGAAACAAATTTGCCTAAACACTTTTGGGCTGCTGTTGTAAGTACAGTTTGCTACACTTTGAATAAATTGCTAATAAGGCCTATTTTAAAGAAAACTCCTTATGAAACTATACAAAGGTAGAAAACCAAATATTTCTCATTTAAAAGTATTTGGCTGCAAGTGCTTTGTTTTAAATAATGGTAAAGAATCACTTGGAAAATTTGATGCTAAAGCTGATGAAGCCATCTTCCTTGGATATTCATTACATAGCAAAACATATAGAGTTTTCAATAAAAGAACCTTGTGCATGGAAGAATCAGTACATGTTATTTGTGATGAATCTAATCCCTCAAAGGAGGAAAAGAAGTGTGATATTGATGCAGGTCCTTTGGAGGAGTTCATTCAGCTTAATGATTCAATGGATAAAGAAGAAGAAGAAGAAGAAGAACCAATTGTTGAAGCTAAACAATCAACACCAGTCCAAGAACCAAAAGATTGGAGAACTATAAGAGATCTCTCCCTTGACAATATCATTGGTGAAGTTTCAAAGGGAGTATCTACTAGATTATCATTGAAAAATCTCTGTTGTAATATGACTTTTGTTTCACAAATAGAACCTTAGAACATTGATCAAGCCTTAATTGATGAACATTGGATGCATGCCATGCATGATGAATTGAATCAATTTAAGAGAAATGGAGTTTGGGAACTTGTCCCTAGACCTTCTTCTCTCAAACATATTGGCACTAAATGGGTTTTTAGAAACAAACTTGATGAAAGTGGAATCATAGTCAGAAACAAAGCTAGATTGGTTTCAAAAGGTTACAACCAAGAGGAAGGCATTGACTATGAGGAAACCTATGCACCAGTTGCAAGATTGGAAGCCATTAGATTATCACTTGCATATGCATGTTTAATGGATTTTAAACTTTTTCAAATGGATGTTAAAAGTGCTTTCTTAAATGGATATATTGAGGAGGAAATCTATGTTGAGCAACCTCCTGGTTTTGTAGATTTTAAATATCCAAACCATGTTTTCAAACTTAAGAAATCTCTTTATGGTTTAAAACAAGCTCTAAGGTCTTGGTATGAGAGATTATGTAAATTTCTGCTTGAACAATCTTTCTCAAGAGGACATGTTGATAAAACCTTGTTCATCAAAAGGCAAAGCAATGATATCTTATTAGTTCAAGTGTATATTGATGATATAATTTTTGGTTCAACTAATCAATTGTTGTGCAAAGAATTTTCTATCTCTATGCAGAATGAGTTTGAAATGTCAATGATGGGGGAGTTAACATTCTTTCTTGGACTTCAAGTGAAGCAAATGAAGAATGGGACATTTCTAAGTCAGACCAAGTATTGCCTTGAAGTGATTATTAAGAAGTTTGAAATGAAAAAAAGCAAAGATGCTGCAACCCCAATGGCAACATCAACTTATCTTGATTCACTTGAAAAAGGAAAGAAAGTTGATGAGTCAAGATTTAGAGGAATGATTGGATCCTTACTGTATTTGACAACCAGTAGACCAGATATTATGTTGAGTATGTGCTTGTGCAAGATATCAAGCAAATCCCAAAGAATCACACCTCATTGCAGTCAAAAGGATCCTCAAATATCTCAAATCAATACCAAAAGTTGGTCTTTGGTATCCTAAAGGTGCATTACTTAATTTAGTAGGATATTCTGATTCTGACTTTGCAGGGTGCAAATTGGATAGAAAAAGCACTAGTGGAACTTATCACCTACTAGGCAGCTCACTAATATCTTGGCATTGCAAGAAGCAATCTTATGTTGCTTTTTCAACAGCTGAAGCTGAGTATATCTCTGCTGGAAGTTGTTGTGCCCAAAATCTTTGGTTTAAACAACAATTGCAAGATTTTAGTGTAGAAAAAGAAATTCCTCTGCTATGTGACAACATAAGTGCCATCAACATTTTCAAGAATCCAATAATGCACTCAAGGACCAAACACATTGAGATAAGGCATCACTTCCTTAGAGATCACATCCAAAAAGGTAACATGAAAATTGACTTCATTGATACTCATCATCAATTAGCTGATATATTCACTAAACCTTTGGCTAGAGATAGATTCTATACTCTTAGAAATATGCTAGGTATCCTTGATGAATCTAACATTTGCTAGCATGTTTGCCTTGTGCTTATTCATTGGAAATAGCTTCTTACTTGTTCAATCATCACATGTGCCTTCAAAATTTAAAATATGATGCATAAATACTGTTGACTCTGATATTGCTACTGGAATATTTGATTAAAGCACGAATTAATTGATTAAATGAACTTGAAACATGGCTTAGAATGAAATTTGTACTTAAGTAATCGATTACATAACCAGGATAATCGATTATTCTTTATATAAAATATTTCTAGAAAATGATTTTCTTTGGAATAATCGATTAAGCCATCAAATTAATTGATTACATAGCTTAAAAATTCTTTTTCAAAAATTCAATTCACTGGAATAATCGATTACAGTGAATGGTAATCGATTAAATTGTTTGAAAATTTGCTTGAAATTTAAATTCTCTGTGTAATAATCGATTACATATGAGAAATAATCAATTACACTTCATCTTCTTCAACTGAATTTCACTAAAATAATCGATTACTTGCTGAATTAATCGATTACAGCTTCTACAGAAACCGATTTTGCTTACAAATTAATCGATTACATAAGCATATAATTGATTATTCATGGAGTTACTACAGAATCTACAGGATTTTCTTGGAATTTGTAATTGCCTAACTGCCACCTAATTCAAATTTGAATCTTTTGTGCTTTAATGTTAGTGGGTTAATTCGAAAATAACTATTACTCATTTCAAATTTGAACTTTGAAGCCCAAAATGTTATTCAAGTGAAGTCAAGCATCATGAACAAGCTTCAAGTCTCAAGAAGTTTTGAGCTTTCAACATGTCCAAAGACTAAAGAACCATGGAAAGCATTGAAGTTTAATTTGATTAAATGTAAAAGGGAGTATATGATCTGATAATCCAAGTGTGCATTTCATGTCATGCATTATTCATTCATCTAGGGTTATTAGATTAAAAGAATTGATCAAAGATAGCACTTAAAAGGTTA
>PYAF01000799.1:101262-127907 GCA_007407185.1 Glycine tomentella
AGGATTTCCAGAACCCTGAGTTTACTGAGACGTTTGTCTCACCCTGTGTGGGGTTTGTGGTTTTCAGGTGCTTCTTGAGGAGAGGAGCGACCTCAGGGCAGGAGGCCCTAGTGTACCTGATAGGCTGGATGGGAGGCTGCAGTAGGAGACCAGAGCAGAGCTTCAAGAGTTGAAGCTGGTTTCAGATCTCTGTGTAGTTATAGGGTATGTGTATACCCATTTTCTGTACATATTATGATGTATGACCCAGCTGTGGTCTTGTTTTGAGCCTGTATATGTACAGTTGATGTTGTTGTATAAAGTATGTTTCCTCCTGACTTTCTTTATTTGGTTTTTATGTATTTACCTATATAGTTGTTTATGTTTTATCTGGATCAGCAGGGGCTTGTTTTATGTTCTTTGTGTTGTGGTTTTATATTCCATGCATAATGTAATCAAGAAAAACGATTCTATCGCTTTCGTATCGCATATATTTAGTGCTGATAGCGTGATATGAGTATCATGGATGATAACATACCGGAGACGTCCGGGGTGTTACATAAAGTACTTCAAAAATCAAATACATGGTCAATCAAATATTTGACATGTTCAAAGCCAAAAGGGGGGAGATTGTTGGATATAGGGGGAACAACAAGAAGAATGAAGCCTATGACTTAGAAGAATGTTTTGAGCTTTTCACATGCCTTGAAGATTGTAATTCAAATAAAGTGTATGAGAGGTCAATTTTTTGATCCTTGCATTGCATGCACATAATCATTAACATGCTTAAATGTTTTCATTAAATTATCAAAGCTACTCACACTTTGAAAAAGGATTTAATTGAGTAATGATTTTGGAAAAATGTAATTTCACTGTTTTAATCGATTATACAGTGGATTAATCGATTACACAATTCTTGTAATCGATTACATAGTGTAAAATGAATATTGTGCATTGCTGTGTTAATCGATTACCGTTATTCGTAATCGATTACATAAGCTATTTGAATAAGCTTGCTTCACTGCTTTAATCGATTACCATAAAATGTAATTGATTACACAAGCTGCTTTTGAAATAAAACTTCTATGATTTAATCGATTACAGCTCGGGTTAATCGATTATTTTGTTCATTGTAAAACCCATAATGGAGCCTTGAACACTTTAATCGATTAAGTGACAATTTAATCAATTACATAAGTCATTTTAATCTGTTATTTGGCTTAATTGATTACAGGTTGTTACAAAAAATTGTTATAAATAGAAAGGAGGCTTGGCTTGAAACTTAACTTGAATACTTCGAATTTTCTGAATATACACAAGCCTTCTAAGAGTTAGAAAGTGATTTTTTGGGTTAACTAAGTTCTTGTCCCACTCTTTAATCTTCATGGGTATTGAATGATTTCTTGGGCAAGAGATTTCAAAGGAGTATTGGAGAGCATGTTTTGAAATTCTTTTTCTGCATTCAACTCTGATTGGTAAGTCATATGCATTTATATTCATTGGATCATCAGGTTGTTTCTCTTCATTATCTTTGGTTGTAAATTTGTTCTTGTAATGTTTGTTATTTGATACTATTGTAAAGGGGTTCTTTGAAGCTTGTTTTAGAGTAGTGTTCTCTGGTTCTTGTTCACTAGAAGTCTAATAGGTTTTAGATCTATATTCTTTATCTAGTGTTGATAAAGAGAGTTTGTTGTAAAACTTGTAAGAACTGGAATTTATAATAGTGGAACTCTAATCTAGTGTTGATTAGAAGAAACTGGATGTAGCTTTCTTTTGAGAAGTGAACCAGTATAAATTCTTGAGTTGTTTTTCTATTCCTTCATCTTTATCAGTTATCTTATTCATTTGTTCTTGGCATCATTATTATTACTCAACAAGTTCTGTTTTGAGCTATTGATTTCTTGAGCTGAGTGATTTGATTAATTAAAAATATTCTTGGTTTAAAAGTGATGAAGATCCTTTAACTTTGATTTTGTAAACAATTTTTTTTTAAATACTAAGATCAAACCAATTCAACCCCCTCTTGGTTATTGTAGGTATTCCTATTGTTTTCATTTTTTGGCGGACTAAATGAAATCGTGGCACTATCAGCCAAACCACAATCACGGTTGAGTTCACATGAAAAACCTTAGGCGAACTCGCACGAAAAAAACTCTAGATTTTTGCGAATATCGATTTTGGAAATGTTCGGTTGACGTTTTTCAGTGATTAGTATTAGAAGACCTTGGCAAGTGACCTTTTTCGGTTGACTAAATGAAATCAGGGCAGTATCGGCCAAAACACAACCTCGGTTGAGTTCGCACGAAAAACCATAATCGAACTCGCATGAAAAAAAGCCCTTTTTTTTTTCCAAAATCGGTTTTATCATCATTATTAATGTAAAAACAAATAGTAAAGATAACAAAAAACAATGGAATATTTTTTTGCATAAATTTAAGATATAATATATTTTTCATATTTTTACATAAGTCATTTATAAGGGTACTTCAACACAAAATCACCATTCAAAAAATCAAATAATTATTATAAATAATTGTTAGATAATAATAATAATAATAATAATAATAATAATAATAATAATAACAATAACAGTAGTAGTAGTAATACTAATAATAATAATAATTGCAATATTAATAATAATAATTCATAAAGTTGGCATAGTGCTGAAAATCATGTTGCATTCACATGAGAGAAAATGATCTATATAACAAAAGAATTGTGATGATTTTCTCATGTGCAGAATTCTATTGGATTAGCGACAATCATGTATCGCAAGTGATGTTAGTGTTTAATTCAGTGAGTTGAAGGACATTTTTCTTTGACCTAGACAAAAAATGACAATAATGATATTTATTATAAAATTAATAATTGTTCCTTACTATATATTATTAATACTAACATAAAATTAATTAAATATACCAATACTATGGATTACCAATTATATTTTAACTTAAAAATCCAAAATTTTGAAAAAATTATAAAGATGATAACAACACATAATTTTACATAAATTTATAATAGTATATAAATAATGAAAAAATATTTTTTTTCTTTCATGGATTGCACCGGTACCAAATCTAGTTGCTTTATAAATTTCATTATTGGGAGCACAATACCCAAACCTTGCCAATGAAATAAATCAACATAAACAACATATGATTATTAAAATTATAATTTGATCACCATCAAAATGTCAATATAAGTGGAAGATGAACTATCCCACTAATAAACTCAAATTATTTTTAAGGAAAAAAGAGAAAGATAAAACAATATCACCAAATTAGAATGCTTCAAACAAATATCTGACAATGAAAATATAATCTTTGGTCTTTTAAGTTAACCCAACATTTAAACACTTTAAAATAACATTCTTTTAGGTGCACAAGATAGTGGCGATGTCATGGGCGATGCAGTACATTCTTTGTTGGAGTTGCAATGTCTCAAACTTGAGCAGCTACAATGAGGCGATTTTGCTCGATGTCAAAGATGGTGGGAAGGGAGAAACCTTTGCAAATGAGGTTGGTCCAAGAGAAAGGAAAAGAGAGAGAAATGTGCTTGTGTTGCTACGAATCCCAATAATTAAGGTTTAAATATATTTTTTTTGTTTCTAATATATATCTAAGTTTTGTGTTTGATCCTTGATAAATTTTTCCTTCGCATCCGCTCCCTGATATTTGAAAAGTTTTTTTTACATCCATGCTATCAATTAAGTGATGATGTGTCTGTTAAATATTTGATAACATGATTTGTGATGGCTCAAAAAATCGCCAATATTTGTTTCAAAATTAAATTTAAGTCCTAAAAGAAGATGAGCATTTCTTCTTCTGTCTTCCACTACTTTTAGAGTCATTGCTCTCGCTTTCTTCACTCTGATCTGAATCGCTATATCTTCTCTTCTTCCTCCTCCTGTTAGTTCTTTTTCTTCTATTATTCCTACTCTTTCTTCATCTACATTCCTCTTCTTCCTGCTCTTATGAGTTCCATTGATGTGCCTAGGGCTTTTGTGCTCGGGTGATTCTAAACAAAACCGATGGCACTCATTGTGGTAGTCGTATAAGTCGTAACTAGGGTTGCGGCGATGACGATAGTCATCAGAGACATCAAAGTTTAAGGGTGCGATGACCATTATGTTGGTGCTGTTCATGAGGATTTCGATGTTGGAAGATGGTCTTCCCATCACGGAAAAAACAGATAGAATATACAAAACATTTAATGGCTTTCAATAATGTATACGACTCATGCATGAAGACATCTTTGTCAAACGTGGATTAGTTTTTGGTGGCCTATCTTCCATTTTGAGTTAGTTCGCAGTAGTTCGTAGTAATGGCAGATCTTTTATATTTGGAGGCAATGGTGGGTGGCTAAGATCGGTGGAGGTTCGGTGAAGCGTGGGTAGAGGAGATGAAGGGTCATCTTCTCCTCCTTAATGTTTGATTTATTTATTTTTTATTTTAATTGATTATGGTAGTTTTAATTGCCAAAAAAATTAAATTTGATTTTAAAACAAGATCTAAAACATAACTTTTCAAATATCAGGAAGCAGATGTGAAGAAAAAATTTATTACGGATTAAATGCAAAATTCAAATATATATCATAGATCAAAAACATATTAAGTCTGTAATCAATCCTAACAATTTTTAAACCACTAGAGTGAAAAGATTGCATTTTAAATTTTTTAATAAATACATCATCACTTAACAAACGGCACATATTAAAACAAAATTAATACATTAGGATTCACGGCTTCAAAAAAAAATAATTAAGAGTCCCAAACAAAATTTAAAAATTTATCAAGAGTTTAAAAGATATTTAAATAAAAATATTTCACTATTATCACGTGTCTTACTCCTACTGAATACATGATTCTTTTAATTTAAGTACAGATCTTAGTATTGAAATCTTCATTGATTAAGCCGTCATTAATATTTTTCTTACTAGGATGGTCTAATTAAGTCACCATTAGGATTGTTAATGGCATTTAGCTTGTGATCAACGTAATAGAACGTTGATTATCACAACTTTGTTTCTGATATTGCATTTTTTTAGATTCAGTTCTACATATCGATCATCCAACCAGTCTAACTGCGAACCAGTGGTTTGGCGAGGTGAGTTAGTAATCGGATTAGCTATCACTTGGCCAATGAGAACCAGTGTAACCCAGCCGATTTTTCTGTTAGACCAACAAACTGCCTTATTGACTCGGATCCGTCCACATTAATGAAAACAAGTTTTTTACTGACTCGAAACTTGTGCACCTTTTTCATCTTTGTAACATTTCGAAATCATGCATCTTCATTTTTCCACACATTCCAAATCATTCATGCCTTCACTATGCATATTCCAATGTTACATTACTACACGCATTACAAAGCTGAAGGGTGCAACAATTCATGCAAATCAATTAGTTATTGTGACTTGACCGGATCGATCACCGGTTCAATTTTTAAACAAGTGATATTCTGTTAGCGTAAGCTACAATAACATCACTACAGTACTTGGAAGATCCAGTGCATATATATATTTGTACCTTTATACGAGTGCAAAGAAATGAAGTAACAAAGAAGCAACATTGTTGTAACACAAAAAAAAAAAAAAAAAGAAGCAACATTGTTTCTGATATTAAACACGAGGATAAAATGCAACATGTCAATTTCTCTCATCAGTGCAAGGGGGAAAAAAAAAAGCATTTCCCTTCCTATTAGCGTCTAAGCACCTAACTGGCTGTTTAAGACTCTTCGTACACTGGCGTTTACATTTTTTTCCCAACAGGTAGGGAAATGTCAACATCCAATGTAACAGCCCTTCATATAGCTGAAGTGAGAAAGCGGTTCCAATTTTTTTCTCCAACGTTGTATTCATAGTACAAATGAGAAGGGGGAATAAGAGAAACAACCATATGAAATGGTGAAAACTTTATGCTGACCAAATAGATATATGGAGGCTGGTAAATCTTTTACATTACAATAAAAAAGCTGTCTCTGCTACACCATTATGCAGCCGTCACTTAGATTAACACTTCTAACTGGACAAAATCAGGAAGCAATCAAGAAAAATGACAAAAGTCAACCAACTATACCCTGTATACACTCACTAATCCAAAAAATCTTATGTGCTGACACAATCTTATGTACTGATACAGTTTCAGCGATGATGATCAATGACCTCAACTTGTAGAGCCTCCATATAAAGCTCAAGGCGCTGTGGTTGGCAGATACAAGATGTTGAGAGCAATGTTACTCCATTGACAGAAAGATTACATACCACAAACTAACAGTCTGCAGACACCACCTGAATTGCTGAATTCATTAGTCCAATACATAGTTGCCTTTTGCCATCTTCACTGCGTTTACAAGCCCATAGAAATATAACAATGCCGAATTCATCTGATGCATGAACTCATCAATATACCAGTTTCCTAATTATAAATCTTTACTGGCTTCTCAAATGTGTGGCGATTCTGAAAACAAAGCCATATTATTTTGAATGGTGTAAACAAAAGGAAGCTTTTTACCCCAAAGCAAAAGAAAGCTTACTAGACAGAAAATTCACTAACCTGGTTGACAGCATATGATCTTTTAGGAGCATTGTCAGTATGCTCCAAGCCAAGATATTGCTCCCAAGCACCATAAACATCTCTTCTCTATCATAGGATACCAAAACAAGTACAATGTAATCACAAATTCAAACATGAATATCTTTTTAAGAAAAAAAAAATACAATGGAGTCTCAACCTGAAAACGATTAGATACAATGTCAGAATCTTGAAGGTACTCAGGACGGCCTAGTGATAGAAATGCAAATTTCCACTGGCAAAACCAGAAATAGTAAAAAAAAAAAAAAGTTAGGTGAACTGACATCAAATATAATTATCAACTTTTTCTCAGTCAAAGCATCAAGCAAAGAAAATTATTCAAAAAGATGGACATAAAAAAATAACACGAGAGAAATCACCTTGCAAAATTCATCATGGGGAACTTGAAGTTTCTTTTGTATTCGCACTTTAATTTCATCTAAAGTTTCACCTTCATGTATAACCAGAAAAAAAGGTTCCCCAAAGTTTTGAATTTGCTGTAAATTTTTAAGGAAAAACAGAAATACAAAACTTGTCATACAATAAATATCAGTATGAAAATCAAAGACATCTAAGTTTTTAAAAACTAAATACCATTTGGTTTTGAGCCGTGTCTTTATTGAAATGGTACACATGAATTAGACGATCATGAGGACCAAGATTTTTTTCTTCTTCTGGAATCTGTTACATTTGAATATGACCACGTAGAATTACAATTATTTTGTGAGAGGAATTGAACAACAAAAATAGAACATAATTATATATTTAGAAGAGTCGGGTAGTGTTATCATCATTTGAACATATAAAAGCAGGAATACAACATTAAATTATATTCTATCTCCCTTGATCTAGCCCCTCAGACAGAAAGAGATTCCTACCTCCTCTGCTCGTAATGTCCAGTATTGATCATTAATGTTTTCAATCTTTTCAATGAGAGGGAAGACCTGCACAGGCAGGGGTAGGAAGTGTAAAAACAATTCAACAACAAAAATGAGTTTTGTGATAGTCAATAGCACAAGCAAAAACGACAGGCAGAAGGCAGGATCATAATTGAAATAAATTTAATCAAGATTTCCAGTTGATTTTTTTTTAAACAATAACAAAATAGAGTAATACATCCACAAGTCATCAACACAATGTAATTTCATACCTTGTATATTTTGTGATAGAAGACTTCCAGCAACCGAAGTTCAGCTTCAGGATCAGATAACTCTACCTGAGCAATAGTAAAAAGTGGGCACGATATATAGAAATATAGTATACTTTCGTTTAAAATTTATTAATGGAGGAAAAGTTGCCAACATTATTAGGAAAATTTGGCATTTACCCTACATTGCAGTCACATCATCTTGAAACAGGTAAATATGGGGTGAGGATTCCCCCTCCCCCAACTATCTTGGCCACATCACTAGTCAATGTGGGATCTCAAACATTGTTAATTAGCACTGTCTTATTTCTCTTTTTGACTTCAGATGAAGCCATGTGTGATAGTTGTGTGCAGTTGTGACTTTTGACTGTATTTAGTACGTAGCAAGTTGATGAATGAAAGCTTAACAATTTCACCTTTGTTTTAAGATCATCAAGGACATCCCCAACAGTGCTCTGCTTTGGGAGTCGGATAGTATGAATAACCACCTGATAAGAATATTTAAAGAAACAAATAAACTGTTAATAAAAAAAAAAATCTACATCAAAAATGGAAGAGAATATGGTAAACATACTCACTTCATCCTTGGTGGCATGATGAAATGCGACTTTCAGAGTTTTCAACCCTTGTAATTCTGGTAGAGGGATGTCAAGTACTTCATAGTATAATATATCCGACGTCTGACATTGAGAAAGGAATAAGATCTATTGCCTTTTCAAGAACATCAAGATTAATATAACAATAGTTACCTGATTGTAATGAACTAACATATCAGACAAATGTTCTACCCCTCGGTATTTGATAGGCTGGGGTTTTGGTTGTTGAGAGTAACAGTTGTGTGGTGTAAGCCGTATTTTGGACGGATCATCCAAACCGAGTTGTTGGGCTACTCTCTCCACCACATCATCATATGTAAAAAGCCTTGACCTAGAAGTTAATATATGCGAAAGTATAAGACTAAGGACATAATGTGAAGCATAAATTAGTAAAAAAGCTAAACAGTATCAAATTTAACAATTTGCCCATATAAGTTTCAAGATGCTTACATCTCCAAGAAAAAGTCATCTTCCTTCGGTCTGTCCAGAGATCGAAAGTGAACCACCTAAAAGAGTACATCAAATATATAAGCAATTTTAGCTCTAATTTCAATATTAACATGAAATTTGCAAGATTAATTAATTGCACAGTTATGCACAAGCACAAACATGGGCACATAGTGAAAGGAAGGCAAGATAATCTACCTAAAAATGACTGAATCTGGGAAGTTTCACATCCACATCACCAAAAACCAAACAGATTTGCATTCAGTAAACCCAAACAATAAAATTACCTGGCGATTGTGCACATATTCTAAATATGAGGGCACGTCTAGATACCGGACATTTTCCTCACTATCCATAGAGGAAGTCTTCTGAAAGCATATGATATCTCCATCTTCCAGCTGCAAAAACAGAAAATAACAAGTCAATAAACTCAATTGAGGCATTTGGTTTGCCAAATGTTTTCCAATAATGGGAATTGTTACATAGAATAATGGATTCCAATGATTCACAAAATTACTAAAAATATTCCAAATTAAACATGATTGCCAGGAATATTTTTCCGGAACATTCTCGTACTAGTTTTCATTCCCGAGGAGGGAGTGTTGGGTACAGAGCAATCACACAACAATCGAGATAGGAGAAAGAGAGAAAAGGGAAGAAGAAAACAACACACAGAGTTTACCTTGGTTCACCCAATGTGGGCTACGTCCAACTATTCACTATATTTCCTCACACTCGTACAATTGCACTTAGATTACAAAGAAATATATAGACTTAGAAACCCTAAGCACCGTAGGTATTCATGGGCCCAAGCCCAAGCTACAAATAATAAAACACAAGGTCAACAACAGTACTAGCCTCGAAAAAAGTTCCGGAGGCGTTTCCCTCTACCCCGCACTGGGGCGACACCCCTGGGCCCCTGCCTGCTCGTCAGGGAGCGGGGTCCCCGTGCATATTTTTTGAAGGCACAGTATGAGCCATATCCAACATTCTCTCACTTGGCAAATGCTTTGCATGCTTCTTCAATCCCAATGCAGCTGTACACCATTCAAACTTCTCTGAAACCACTACCTTGGTCAAAAAATCAGCACCATTTTCCTTCGTGTCAACCTTCTTCAGCATTACTACCTTGTCTTCAATCTTTTCTCTGATGAAATGATATTGGATGCCTAAGTGCTTGGTCATCGCATGGTATCCTGGGTTTTTAGCCAGAAATATAGCACTTTGGCTATCACCCCCAACAGTCACATCTCCTTGTGGAAGCCGAGCTCTCTATACAATCTTCGCAACCAAATAACTTCCTTGACAGCATGTGCCAAGGCCATGTGCTCATCCTCAGTAGTTGATAACGCAACGGTGCCCTACCTCTTGCTCATCCAACTAATAGCTCCAACAAATGAAGAAACAACATATCCAATAGTAGACCTTCTACTATCAATGTCACCTCCCCAATCAGCATCCACAAAGCACTCTAGCTGTAATGGTGGTTGTCCACTTGAGTCTTTCACGGCTTCATAGCATAACCCAAGGTCAGATGTACCACGAAGATAACGGAATACACGCTTCACTGCCATCCAATGCTCTTTTCCTAGCTTGGACATAAACCTACTCAATACTCCCACTGCTTGGGCAATATTTGGATGAGTACAAATCATAGCAAACATCAAACTCCTAACTGCACTAGCGTAAGGAGCTGATGCCATCTCTTCTCTTTCTTCTTTAGTCTAGGGACACTGATCAATGGATAACTTCAAACCTTTAGACATGGGAGTTTGCACCGGTTTACAATCAGTCATATTGAATTTCTTCAAAACATTTTCTATGTAATTCCTCTGACTCAACCATAACCTTCTTCTATAACGCTCTCTTTTAATCTGTATGCCTAAGATCATACTTGCGGGGCCTGAATTTTTATTTCAAATTCCTTTGCCAGTAAACCTTTTGCAATACTGATCATCTTCAAACTGTTACCAACAAGTAGCATGTCGTCAACATACAAAGTTAGAATAATAAAGCTATCTTCTACCTTTTTCACGTAAACACAATGATCAGCATCACAACGGTCAAACAGAAGTTTCAACACATAAGTGTCAAACTTTTGATACCACATCCTGGGAGATTGCTTCAGGCCATACAGAGACTTGTTAAGCTTGCACACAAAGTCCTCTTTACCTCTTACTATGAACCCCTCTGGCTGCTTCATGTAAATAACCTCCTGCAAATCACCATGAAGGAATGTCATCTTCACATCCAGCTGCTCCACCTCTAAGTCATATGCAATTGCCACAGATAAAACAAGTTTTATGGAATTTAACTTTGCAACAGGTGAAAATACCTCACCATAATCAACCCCTTCTATCTGTGAATATCCTTTTGCAACCAAGCAAGCTTTGTAACGTTCTATCTCCCTATTAGCACCAGTCTTCTTCTTAAAAACCATTTACAACCAATTGCCTTTTGATCTGCAGGTAGTTTCACAAACTCCAAGTTTGATTTTTTATCAGAGTTCATCTCTTCGTTCATGGCTTCCTCCCACTGTTTGGCAGCATCTGAATCCCTGGCTTGCTTTATAGTGCTCGGGGTCATCATTTGTTAATCATCTGTGATACTCAAAGCATAGTTATTGTCAGTGACATAAAAATTATAGTTTTCAGGTGTATACCTCTTAGGTGGTCTTCTCTCCCTTGTGGATCTCCACAACCTCTGTACTTCAACTTCAGCCTCGGTATCAGAAACTGTATCTTCCACTCTGTCATATTCACCAACTTCAAAATCTGAATTTTCCTCTCCAATCTGTGAGCTATGAACATCAAACTCTATTGTCTGTGGCTTTTCAGAAGCTTCTGGAAAAATCTGATTCAACTTTTCTTCCCTGAACACAACATCTCTGCTGTAAGTTACACTTTAGTTTCTCGGCTCCACAGCTTTACCCTTTGACTCCATCCTTGTACCCAATAAAATACCACTTTTGAGACTTACTGTCAAGCTTGCTTCTTTTTTCCTTGCGTACGTGTACGTATGCTTCACAACCAAATACTTTGACATGAGAGATGTTTGGCTTTCTTTTAAACATCTTCAAAAAGAGTTTTATCCTTCAAAGCCAATGTAGGAGACTTGTTTTTCAAATAACAAGCAGTAGCAATTGCCTCCACCCAAACTCAACTGTCAAGCCTGCACCACTTAGCATGCTTCGTGCCTTTTCAATGAGAGACCAATTGAACCTCTCTGCCACCCCATTCTGTTGAGGTGAATAGGGAGTTGTCTTTTGCCTTGCAATACCACTAGCTACACAAAGCTGATTGAATTTTGCAGAACGAAACTCTCCACCATTGTCAATTCTCAGCACCTTGATTTTTCTGTCAAATTGATTTTCTACCAATGCTTTGAACTCTTGGAATTTTTCGAACACCTCATTCTTGCTATGTAAGAAATATAACCACACATATCTAGAATAATCATCAGTAAAAGAAACATAATACCTAGATTTTCGGTGTGATGCTACAGGTGTAGGTCCAAACACGTCGCTGTGTATCAAGTCAAGAATCTCTTAAGCTCCTCCAATGGACTAAAAAAACAACCTGATTTTGCTTGCCATGTAAAAAGTGCCCACAAAACCTGAAGCCCATAGAGCAGCCCGAAATCCCTTCTACCAACTTCTTTGATGTTAAAAGTCTCCAGACCTTTCCCACCAATGTGACCCAGCCTCTTGTGCCATAACATTTCAGTGTCTTCCTCTGCGTGCTCAGATATACAGCCATCACCACTGAACACTGTGTGACCCACTAGTTTCCACAATTTGCCATGATGCTCTCCTCTGGCAATTACTATAGCTCCACGAGTCAGTTTGCATGAAAATTTATCACTACTAAAATTCATACCTTCATCTGCCATACTTCCAAAGGAGATAAGATTTTTGGTCAGATTTGGAATGTGCATTACATCCGATAGAGTCATGACTGTTCCATCTTTCATCTTTAGCGTTACCTTCCCACTTCCCACAATTTCCAGGATCGTGTCATCTCCCATTCTCACTGTACCACCAGAACATGTTTGATAAGTGTAGAACCACTCCCTATGAGGTGTCATATGGAACGATGCTCCAGTATCAATTATCCACTTGTTGTAGTTGCTATGAGGATTTGACACTACATACAGATCTCCCACGCTATCATCATCATCCTTCATTGTACTAGAAGAAGATGACTCATCCCGTTTCTCAGGGCCCACACTTTCATTTCTACAATTTTTTCTTATGTGCCCAACCTGCTTGCTATTCCAGCACCTTGCTTCGGATTTATCACGAGACTTTGACCTTCCCTGAGATTTTCCTTTGAAACCTGATTTTGATTTATCAGTATTCTTCCCTCTAGCAAACAAAGCCTCATTAGCAATACCCTCAGAACCTACCCTTCTCATCTCTTCAGATAAAAGGCCAACAACAACAGTCTCTAAGAATGGTGTGTTAACACCAGTACCAATAGAGATAATGATATGCTCCCAAGAGTTTGGCAGTGAACACAACAAGGTACATGCTTTATCTTCATCATCCAGGTTGACATCTACAATGAGTTGTGCGCAGATAGTGTTAAATTAGAGAACAGCTTATTCACGAGTGACTTGCTCTGATAGAGACTGCCCAACTTCATCTAGAGATCCTTCGCGGTCTTATTGAAGGTCACGTTCACCAGAACATTGTCAGCAAGGCATAACCAAATCAGGCTTCGCGCCTTTCGATCGTTTTTATCCAAGTTTGCATCTCATTTGAGACCCAGGTGGTGCATCTTCGATCACGTACCAGAGTTCCCTGTCAACAAGCAGAGCCTCCATCTTCAGTTTCCATAACTCGAAACCCTTTCCTCCAAACTTTTCAACCTCGATTCGTGATTGGCCGGTCGACATCCCTCTTAGATTGATTTCGCAGGTTTATTAATGTCAAGAAAACCCTAAAACAACAATTCACTATATTTCCTCACACACTTGTACAATTGCACTCAAATTACAAGGAAATATATAGGCTTAGAAACCTGAAGCACCGTAGTTATTCATGAGCCCAAGCCCAAACTATAAATAATAAAACACAAGGCCAACAACAGTACTTCGCCGGACATATCTTCTGAAGGCACAGTATGAACCATACCCAACAGGAAGGTGGGTTTGCTCTATTCTCATGGCATGTGAATATTTCTGCCATGCAAATAGTCCATAAACACTTTACCATTTTCAGAAGTGGCCACCTTATGCAGCCTCAAATTGCCACACCTCGGCAACTCAATGCCATTGCCAGTCTACCACTGACTGACAAAGGGAGGCACCTTCTGTCCAAATCACCATAATCCACCACTTTCTGCCATAATTGATAAGTTGACAGTGGCCACCAACAGCCCTGGTCACCAGAATCCCCCTCTGTCTGCTTCGTCAGAAGTTGACAATAGCTGATCATTGATCACTGGAATCCGACCACTCCCCAGAACTAATGGCAGTCAGAGTCAATCCTTGGAATGTTTTTGTCAACCAAACATTGCAATCATTATTCCCAGTAATACCATTACCAAGATCCCCAGGAATATTTATTTTCAAAATTTGAAAAAAATTGTGCATCAAGTCATCAAGTATGGATATAACTCACCTGACTTGTTCGAAATGCTACTTTCTTGTCAATAGGTTCACACATGACATTTGGTTCAAACTTAATTTCCTGCAGAAACAAAAGCAAAAAACAAAAAAGCTTGGTAAATTCACTAATTGCATCACTCAAAGTCTATAGATCAGAAAAAGAATAGTTTAAGCATGGAAACAACACAAGGCACATAATAAGATGCAGCACAGTTATAATGTGTTTCTTATTAAAAAAAAAGTAATAATGCATCATATAAAATTAATCTGAAATTAAATTAAGATTGAAATTGAGACATAATTAAAGTTTTAAAAATGTGTACGAGAAAGAATAGACATAAAAAAAAGTCAGAATGAATCTAATTGTGGTATTCCAATCAATATTGGTAAAAGAATTGAATAATAAACAAAAGTAAAATTATAAATGCAATTAAAAAAAGTATTAGAAATATTCATGCAGTATCCGATATTTGATAATCTGATATGAATCAGACAAGGTTACAAAAAACATGAGGCTATCATTTAAATTTTCTGTCCTTAAGGTCCTGCCCCTTTTTGAGAGGGGATTTATGGAGGAACCAATTATTTGCTGTGGTATTCCAATCAATATTGGTAAAATTAAAATAAATAAATGTAAATAGAAGTATTGGAAGTTGTTGAAAATCAGAATATTATGTGTAATTAATGTAATTAACCTATATAAATATGTATCTATTGCGTACTCTATCACACAATTTTCAGTCAATTATACTTCTGTTTCTCCTATTTTAAGATGGTATCCAGAGCCTGACAAAGGTATCACGAAAATCATCCTTCAACAGGGACAATGCGTCCCGCTAAACCCGCTCTTCCATCGGATGTCTCGCATGCTCCCTTTTTTTGATGAGCAAAAAGTCAGCCAAACAACGCCTTTACTGGCACACGAGGCTTCTATTCCAGCCATGATTCAACCACCGGGGTTGCCCATTGATTGAGCCTCTACCCTGGAGTTTCAACTCCATTGGAACTTGCTTTAAGATGTCTCTTTTTTGCCAACCCTTGTTCTGTTGGTTTGAGATTTTGGGCACTGTGCAGTACATTTGATGTGTTTGCATTGCATTGTTGGTTCCTATCTATCTTCATGATGGCTCCCACATGCCACTGTCTTCTACTTGCCATTCGTTTACCGGTGAAGAAGTCTCTGGTCACCTATCCTGCTACCGTCCTTTTCCAGCATGTTCCCGGCCACTGCTTTCTACTCGCCTCTCATTTTCCGGCGAAGAACTTTCCAGTCACCGCCCTTTTCCGGCGTGTTTCTTGGTGACTTTCTCGGTGACAAGGTTACAACAAAACACAGCTATCTTTTAAGGTTTCCGTCCTTCTTAAGGTCCTCCCCCCTTTTTATAGGATGCAGGAACCAATTAATTTTCTATAGAACATAAAGCACTGATATGTTATGAAGCACTAATATCAATACCATTCGCTGGTAAATTTAGTAGCTAAAACACTGAAATAGAACACAATTGAGAATATATTACAGAATCTACGGCTACAAATGATAAAGGTAAGAAGCTAGTCAACACCAGTTACAAACCACAACATTTATGGCTAAATCAGTAAACTGAAATGTAAGAAGTTTCAAGATTTAATAGTTATTGTGGTGGGGGTGTGTGTGTGGGGAGGGGGGGGGGTACATACACAGTAAAAGACAATAATGTAGGTAATATGAAGCCCAAATGCTAGAATTTCAGAGTTGAAGACAAATTTCTTATGCAACCTCAGTTACAGCTCCCATTTGATTACCAATCCCACTAAATATTGTGAGTTAGTGTTACAAGATGAATGGGTGGGAGTTAATAAGCATTAAGGGGAATTATTCTTTATGTAACCACTAAGAATAAGAAGGGTTATTGACATTTTGCACATTTAGTGTGTTAATTGAAGAGTCATGTAATGGTTATGGGTTGCTCCACTATAAATAGAGTACCAACCATGTAACTTGTGTGTCAAGTGTGCCAAATGGAAGAGAATCTCCTCTATTCGCTTTTCTATTTTTCTAACAAAGCGGTATCAAGCAGTTTCATGAAGTTACAACTGAATTAAAGGAGACAATACAAACCAACCTCATATAGTGCAATATCTTCTTCAGGGTCATAACCAGCCATTTCATTTAACCTCGCTAAGATTTCCAATGGCTTGCCAGTACACTTCACAAAGAGCCTTCCAACATAACTGCAATTATAGTGAAATAAATCTTAAGTCAACCTAGGCCTCACATAAAAATGTTAAAATAAAGAAATTACTAAGTACCGCAGCTCCTCTTTTTCAGGATCATATAGCTTGAAGAAAAGTAATATATCATCCTTGGTCTTGTCAGGTGGTGTGATGGGACGTGAATCCTAAACATGAATGCAGATTTCCAAGAGGTCAGTGTTTTAATTTTACAATAAAGTTTCATGCTATTAAATTAGTATTCAATTTCCCTAATAAATATGTTACCATCCCCAGCTCCACTTCCAAAAACAATTTCAGTTCTGCATTGTGAACCTTGTTGGACACTTCTCTCAATTGTCCAACCTGCAATACAGAGAAGTAGATTAAGAAAAACTTCAAATAATATATTTGTCATTTCACATAACCAAGCACCAAAACAAACAATAATCACAAACATCAAAAAGCATTCACAGAACAAGGAATATAAACCACAGCATCCAAAACAATTAATATGGACATTACTAAAACCGATTGCATTTTTTCCTTTTTGAAGACATAGAAAACAGTTAACAAAAGATGCGGAAAAATGAAAACTCTTAGAATTTAGGCTTAAGGCCTAACTCAACGCCACAGTATTGTTGTTGCTGAGCTTCCCACAACTGCTTTTAGAATAGCTGTTATTTTGTCTTGCTTACTAAGAAGTTGTTTTTGATGTACCCTAAAGGTTTGTGGAGAGCAGGTTCCCTATGATTGAACCTATCACTTCCCTTTCCTTCTCTTGTACTCCATCTAATATATATTAATAAAACGCAGGTGCTTAGTGAGAAGAACAACACAACACCACCTTTCTTTTCACTTAAGTTCTCTCAAGTTGGTATCAGAGTGGGATTGCCCGCTTTGCATTCCTATTGTTGGCCGCTGTGTTTGTCTCCGAAAACCACTGTATGCTGACAACCATTTTTTTTGACGAACCTGGGTTAGGTGTGCCTTGTAGAGCACGAACCAATCCGAGAGGTCTCGAGGCAAGTTTTTATATACGCGCTCCCACGCGCCCTGTTGGTTCTCGGTTGTGGTAGGCGCATGCATCCTCTTCTTGGTATTCCAGTCTTACTATTGAAGACAGTCAAGCTCATTCATCCTCCACACCAAGTGTCTCAATAGCCTGCATCTCTCAATCTGTGGAAGGTCAAGGTCCATGGGCAATAGATTCAGCTGCTTCTGATCACATTCTTGGTAATGATTCTCTATCCACTTCTATGTCTTCCCCAAAGTTTCCTCCATAGTTATCAATCCTGGATAGCGGAGTGGAGCGGCCACCCTCAAAACTGGGATAGCGGATAGTGGGATGACTGCTATTCTAATTTTTTTATATATGTATTAAAAAATTTATAATATAAATATATAAGCTGAAACAAACAGTTTTATTATTATTTTTTATATGTTTGTCTAAATTATTTTTATTTAAACAAACACATCCAATAATAATAAAAGGAAAACACTTATTCCCTACTAGTGCTGGCTACTAGAGAGTATAGTAGAGTAATAGTGCCGGAAAAAAAGAAAAATGAAATCAACTATTGACAATGGGCATAACATTATCATCAACATGCCCCGCTTTGATAAATCAGACGGCGGAGAGAATGGGTCTATCACTCTTCCGCTGGGTTTTGCCGCTGACTCTGTTGCTCACCTGCGCGTTAGGTTTCCAATCAGATGAGCTTCTCCTCGACGACGAAGAGTTCGGCATCGAAGGAGAACGAATCTCCTTCGATTCCGATTCTCATCCGGCAACGCGAACGATGTTGAGAAGGAGACGCGAACGGCGGCGGAAACCAGCAAAGACGCGAACAAATGGGAACAACTATCAATGGCGGTTGGAGAAGCGACCTTGAAGGAGGGGCTGACGACAGTGAACGAGGTGAGCCACTAGCAGAGTAGCAGTCGTGAATGAGCGAGAAGGGAGAAGAGAAGACAAGCAAAGTGTAAAACATAGCCTCGCACAGAGAATCGCGGATGCGTCACCACGATCATGCGCGCTCCGCTACCCCCCTGTCGCAGGCGCAACAACCGCAACAGTAAAACGCACCGCTGCTCTACCCATTGTAGTGGCACATGTCCGCTCCGCTCCGCTACGTCGGGATTGCGGGCGCGACGCCCGCTATTGATAACATAGGTTTCCTCACTTAATTTCCATAGCAAATGGTGCTAAAGTTGTTTCTAAAGGTGTTGGCCAAGTTTCTCTTTCTCCTCTAAATTTAAAATCTATTTTCTTTATCCCAAATTGTCCCTTCAACTTTTTTTTTTGGCCAGCAAAAATAATTATTATATATATAGAGAGAGAAGAAAAGTCTGCATTACAAGGAGTATTGCAAAACAAAACCTAGAAAAACAAACCAGAACGAAGGAAGCTTAAAACATGGAAGCATGATGAAAGCCACCTGAGTTCTGACTTAGACTAGGTCATCATACAAAAATTCAAATTTCTACCCTCCCCTGATTACAAAAGCCAACCCCATATTAGTAGACCAAAAGTGGAAACGGAAATTAAAGCCCTCCTCTAAATTCCTAAGCCACGACCAACATAGGAATAATGCATCCTCCATCAAATTGTGTCGATTAAAACTGATTCCTTGAAAAATGATTTTGTTCCTGTGGTGCCAAGTAGTCCATGTCAGAGCTGCCCACCAAGTCATCCATCTCATCAAAATAATTCCATTGTGTCCGTAGAAAGAATGCTGAAGGAAATGTTCTTTTGGTGTTATGGATGATATACACTTGCAGCATTGATCCATGACAAGCATTCCCACCAAATTGGTGTAATGCTGTTACAGCTAAAAAAATAAGTGGGCCACATCTTCTTCAGAGTTCCTACAAAAAGGGCATAAGTTGTCGCTGAGTTCCACGTTCCTTCCACATAAGTTCACTTTAGAAGGCAACCTGTTCCAAATAAAACATAATGCCTTATAAGGTATTTTTAGCTTCCATAATTCCTTAAATATGTCCTCTTGGGGCAAAGTATTCACTTCACTGTCAATATGATGGTAAGCACTGCCCACTGTATATTTTCCACTCGGATCAGCCATCCACATCCATGTGTCATGATTTTATGGTTGTATAACCGTGTCCTGGATGTCCTTCATGAAATTTACAGCAGATTCTACCTCCCCCTCCATAAAATGTCTTCTCCAACTAAGCTTCCACTCCCAGCCAGATTGTGTCATTGTACCCATATGATGGATGTGCTGTCGTTGTTGAATAGATAGTTGATACAGTCTAGGGTACCTTGTCATCAGATTAGATCCATCGTTTTGCCACCCATCTTCCCAAAACAATATCTTGGAACCACAACCCACCTTCCATCGAATCCCACTCCTAAGCCACTACCCCTCTTCAATTGAGTCATAGAATGAGCTGAGGTCCCTCCACCACATAGATTCTTTTCCAGTTCTTGTGTGATCTTTCAAACTCCTCCAGCCCCCATATTTTGAATCTAAAACTTGTGCCCATAATTCCTCTTGCTGGTGGAATAAATTCCAGCACCATTTCCCTAGTAAAGAGTAGTTAAATTTAGCTAGATCTTTAACACCCAGCCCCCCCTTCTCCTTTGATTGGCAGATCATCTTCCAGCTAACCCAAGTTATCTTCCTTTGTTCATCATTACCACCCCATAAAAATCTCTTCTGGATTCTCTCCAAGCAAGCTATCACCTTCTTCGGAGCCCTGAAAAAAGATAAGAGGAAAATAGGAATCGAGTTTAGAGTTAACCTTATCAAGGTGACCCTACCCCTAAAAGAGAAGTATTTCATTTTCCATTTAGCTAATTTTCTCTCATATTTCTTGATTAAGGAATCCCATGTCTCAATACGTCTTGGATTGGCTCCAATAGGAACACCGAGATATGAAAATGGTAACTCCAACCTTCTACAGTTAAGATATGCTGCAGCATTAATGGCCCACTGGTCATCTCTTCCAAAGACCCCAAATCTGCTCTTTGCAAAGTTGATTTTCAACCCCGATACCATTTCAAAACACCTCATTATCACCTTGATGACTTTCACATTTTTGGTCGATGCATTACCAAAAAATATAGTGTCATCAGCATACTGTAGAATACTGATATCAATACCTTTCCTCCCCACCTTATATCCTTCAAACAGATTCTTTGCCTGAGCTTCTCTCATCATTCCAGTCAAGCCTTCAGCCACAATGTTGAACAAGAGTGGAGCAAGTGGGTCACCTTGTCTAAGGCCCCTATGTGGTGTGATTTCCGTAGTAGGACTGCCATTCACCAAGATTGATATAGAAGCGGATTTTAAGCACCCTTCAATCCACATGATCCATCTAGGACAAAAGCCCATCCTGTATGACAGAAATTCCCAATTAACGGAATCATAGGCCTTTTCGTAGTCAACTTTGAACACAAGGCAACTTCTATTTTCCTTTTTTGCCTCATTAACAACCTCATTTGCTATGAGTACACTATGCAACAGTTGCCTCCCCTGGATAAAAGCTGATTGCCTATGGTCAATAATAAAAGGTAACACCTTTCTCAGCCTTGTAGCTAATACCTTAGCAACAACCTTATACATAAAATCATTTAAACCCTGTGGATCATTAACCTTGGGGATTAAGGTTATGAAGGACGCATTGCCACCCTTGGGAATTTTTCCGTTTACTTAAAATTCATCCATGAACCGCAGAAAATCAGCTTTGAAGATCTCCCAAAATTGTTTAATAAATTTGAAATTTGAAATTCATCCACAAGCCCACACTGCATTCTTCACCTCCAGTGCATCAAAGCGAGCCATCAAAATGTCCTTATGCTGCTGTTCAATGGCTTTAAAGTCCGTTCCATCTAAATTAGGCCTATTCATACCCGACTCCTCAAATTTCTTTTTGAAGAATAACCTGATTTCTTCTTTGACTCTGTTGGGCTCAGCAATCCAGCACCCATCAACCATTAATCCTCTAATCATGTTACTGTTGCGTTTCCAATTTACAGTCATATGAAAGAATCTAGAGTTGCAGTCCCCCACTTTAATCCACTTGGATCTAGCCTTCTGCCTAAGGATTGAAGCATTTGCCATGGCTGCAGCCCATAGCTCTTCTTGCAATTGTTTTCTTTTCAGCATCTCATCATCATTGAACTGTCTCCCATCACCCTCAATTTCTAATTTGTTGAGTTCCATCTGCAAGGATTGAATCTTCAGCTGCATATCACCAAATTGTGTTTTATTCCAAAACTTAATCCTCTGTTTTAGATTCTTAAGTTTTTCTTTTAGGACAATACCCCCCCAGCCACTAATCAGATCTGAATTCCATCCATCACATACTATCTTCCTGAATGAAATGTCCTGAAACCAGCAGTCCATGATCCTAAATGGTTTTGGGCCCCAATCATCCTCATAAGATCTCAGTAGGATAGGGCAGTGGTCCGAAAAATTACGTTCCAAGATAATCTGAGTAGCACCTTGTCATTTGTTAATCCATTCAGCAGAAACTAATGCTCTGTCCAGTTTACTTTTGGCAGACCCGTTTGGTCTATACCAAGTAAAATTGCGCCCAATGCAAGGTACATCCTCCACTTCTAAATCAGCTATCCATGCATTAAACTCCCTGACAATACCATCATCATAATATCTCTGGCATAACCCCATTCGTTCTTGAGGTTTTCTGATATTGTTGAAATCCCCAATCATGCACCATAAGACCCCCATGTTTGTATCTCTCAACTGCCTTATATCCTCCCATAGTTTTCTTTTCAAAGATGCCTCACAAGGAGAATATATGTTCACAACAGTAACCTTACAGCCATCAGCAACCCATATCCCATCCAAGTATATAAATCCAGCCCCCAACACCTTATTCTCCAAAATAAAAACCTTCTTACTCCAGATACATAGTAAGCCACCAGCCTTGTTGATTGCTGGCAGGAATTCCCAATTGATTTCATCATCTCCCCATAGTGCATTGCACATCTTATCATCAATGATTTGTTTCTTAGTTTCTTGTAAACACAGCATATCTATCCTTTCTTTTGCTATCAATTTTCTAATTGCAGTCCATTTAACACCCCTCCCCAACCCCCTGATGTTGTAAGATAAAATCTTCATAAGTCACCAGCATCACCACCCATCCTCAGGAACTCAGCCTTGTCTCTTCTTTCCATATCACTCATGTTATTCACTATATCAGCCTGATTACACCCATCCACTCCTAACAATTTTGCTATCTTCCACTCACTATCAGCATCAATTCTCCAATCATGCTTGGAATAGCTATGAGCTGTCTTTGCCTCAGGTGAAACATATTGGTCATGCAAACACTTGTTATCCCATTCCGCTACAACCTTAAGACCATCACCCCTGGATGAAGAAGGGGAGTTTTCTAAGTTGGAAGGAATGTTGGCTACCTCTTTTCCTTTCATGTTGGGATCCACAATTTGCTATGGCCTGAATATCCTTTTTGCACCCACCATCCCCTTAAAATTAGGCCCAAAGTTATTAAGGCCCAATTCCTTTTCTTTTATTCCAACAGAGCACAGTATGGGAGGGCCCAATGAAGTGCATTCACCCTCATCTGTCCCACTCACCCCACGTGATGGTGAAAGCTGGATATTCAAACTTTTTTTCGTGTCTGGTTGTTCCTCCAGCTTGTCAACAGGTCCAGCCCTAATCCCCAGACACCCCTCTTTGTTATTCGTGTCAAAGGAGATATTCAAGTCCTGCATATCATCTCCTGCGTCCCTAGCCCCCTGACAACCTTTGCTGTTGTCTTCGTCAAATGATGTCCCTATATGGTTGACAGCCTCGTGTGGACACAAAGCCTGCTCTGCTCCACCTTTTTTGCTGCATGAGTTGTCGACATTCAAACCAGGACCCATCGGTTCATTCACACCTTTTTGACCATCAGGTATGGATTGCTGGTCAAAGCCAAATCGTTTTCGGTCTTCCCTGTCGTCACCCATCACCCCACCCTGCATTCGAGTTTCCGCCACCACCTCCAGGGTTTCCGCCACCATCTCCAGGTTCTCCGATGACATACTCAGCTCCATCATACTGTCTACGGAAGAAATTTCTTCGTCAGCTAACTCGGTCTTTGAATTGTACAGTAGGACATGAATCAAGAGGTCTTAATTATTTGTCGGCAAGTCCCTCTGTGTACTGTTTTGCAGCCTCTTCTCCAAAACCTTTGCATGATCGTCTTGGCCATCCTAGTCTGGCAAAGTTGAAGATGACAGTTCCTAGTCTAAGTAAACTATCAGTCTTAGATTGTGAATCATGTCAACTAGGCAAACTGAAAAAAGATGAAAGTCGGTTTTTTCCCCCATTCACTTAGAAATTTTGGGGTCCAAGCCATGTAACATCTTCAGGTTTGGATATTTTGTTACGTTTATTGATGAATATTCTCAATGTACTTGGTTTACTTGACGAAAGATCGATCTGAACTTTTGTCAATTTTCATGTCTTTCTTTAATGAGATTAAGAACCAACTTGGTAAAATTATTAAAGTCCTTCAAAGTGACAATGCTAAAGAATATATCTCTTCACAATTTTCTTCTTTTTTATCCTCACGGGGTGTTTTACACCAATCTACATGTCCTCAAAACTGCAACAGCCTGCAATGGAGGTATGAATATCAATCATACAAAATGATGTAACGCATCCGCAATGTAGCCACAACAGAACCTCAACACTATTCTATTCCACTTTATTGTAAAAAAAGATAAAGATTCAGATTAAAATCTTCAATTATAACTTCTTAGTGTCACTTGAGATTAAGATGTTGATAATAATGCCTGAGTGTGTTAAGACTTACTTTGTTGCATCATGCTTCTTTACCTCTGCAATTCTGGGATTATGCCTTTACCACTGCTGTTTATCTCATTAACAGGCTTCCTACTGCCTCTCTTAATGTTGCCATTCCCCTCACAATAATGTTTGTTTATAGGATATTCTAATTCTCACAAGGGTTATAAATGTCTGTCACCTTCTGGCAGAATTTATATTTCTAAAGATGTCTTGTTCAATGAGTAAAAATTTCCATATTTTGATTTGTTCCCTTCATGTACTAATTCTGGTAAAGATCTAAATTCATATTTTAGTCTCTATCCTAATCTGTCTCCTCCTCCTGTACTGTCTGAACCTTCCCATACACAGGTTTCTCTTTCTACACCTCAGTTTGTACCTTCTGTGTCTCCTAGTTTCTCTCCTATAAATACTCAGCATTCTGTTAGTTCTTCTCTTGTGTCTCAGCCAGTTACTGCTTCAACTTCTATTCCTGATTCTCATGTCTCTTCAGAGGCTGCTACTACCTCTGCACCCACAAATGATCCAGATCCTCACTCCAATTCTAGTAACATTCATCCTACAAACTAGGTCTAAATCTGGTATTAATAATCCGAGATTACACCCCTCCTTGTTTCTTGTTCATTCTGAACCAAAAACTGTTAAAGTGCCCTTGCAAACTCAGATTGGCATGCTGCCATGCAACTTGAGTATGATGCCTTAATGAAAAATAAAACTTGGGATTTAGCCTCATTAAACTTCTCATAGAAAAGCTATTGGTTGCAAATGGGTGATTAGGGTGAAAGAAAATGCTGATGGGTCAATCAAAAAATACAAAGCCAGGTTAGTAGCAAAGGGGTTTAATCAAGTTCAAGGTTTTGACTTTCATGAGACTTTTTCTCCTGTTGTTAAACCGGTCACTATTCGGATAATTCTCACTCTTGCTCTTTCACATGGGTGGAAGTTGTTTCAACTTGATGTGAATAACATCTTTCTTAATGGGCTCCTTGAAGAATCTGTTTATATGATCCAACCTCCTGGTTTTGAAGCTGCTCATAAATCCTTAGTCTGCAGACTAAATAAAGCACTTTATGGTCTAAAGCAAGCTCCAAGGCTCTGGTTTGACAGATTAAAATCTACTTTACTTGAGTTTGGTTTTGAAGCAAGTATGTGTGATTCTTCTCTATTCATATACAAGCATCAAATGCAGGTTCTATATCTTCTAGTTTATGCTCATAAATCCTTAGTCTGCAGACTAAATAAAGCACTTTATGGTCTAAAGCAAGCTCCAAGGCTGTGGTTTGACAGATTAAAATCTACTTTACTTCAGTTTGGTTCTGAAGCAAGTATGTGTGATTCTTCTCTATTCATATACAAGCATCAAATGCAGGTTGTATATCTTCTAGGTTATGTTGATGACAACATTATTATTGGAAGTTCTGCCATTCTGATTCAGCAGCTTACCACTAAGTTGAATAGTGTGTTTTCTCTAAAGCAACTTAGCCAATTGGATTACTTCTTAGGTCTCGAGGTTAAGTATCTGTCCAGCAATTCTATTGTCATGACTCAAAGCAAGTACATCAGGGATTTGTTACACAAACTAATATGGCTGACGCTCACTCCATCTCTTCTCCCATGGTATCTAATTGCAAGATGTCTAAGGATGGAGCCGATATTTTTCATGATCCTACTTTGTTCAGATCCGTAGTAGGGGCATTGCAGTATGCAATACTTACTAGACCAGAAATTAGCCTTGCTGTCAACAAAGTTTGTCAGTTTATGGCTGCACCTCTTGATTCTCATTGGGCAGTGGTTAAAGGATGTGAGATAACTGAACGAGAGAAAGAGAGAGAGATGAACAGTAACGAACTTCTTTTTATTTCGAAAGAACGAAATTGAATCAGTTACAAAACTGTGCATGTGAGGTATTTATAACCTCTCACCACTAAGTAGAGGAAAACTGACAGCTGTGCATTGCAGCTTCAGTGAACATACAGGTGTGCAAAATAAAAGGCTAACTACTAACTACACCTTGCTAATTACTAACTACAACTTATTTACAAAGGAGTGCTGTTAGCAAAAGCTAACAACACTTACATGCTCTAATATCCCCCCTCAAACTCAAAGGGAAAAATTTTCAGAAGAAACATTTTTCACATTGAGTTTGTTCTTGAGAAAATCAAATCTGGAAGAAGAAAGCGGCTTGGTAAGAACATCTGCCCACTGATCCAAAGCAGGAATATGCACAATAGACAGCTGCTTGGCCAGAATTTTCTCTCGAACAAAGAAAACATCTATTTCCATATGCTTG
>PYAF01000799.1:128007-160680 GCA_007407185.1 Glycine tomentella
ATCAGTAAATATAAGTTCTAAAGGAGAATAAGTGGTAATGGAGGGAGAGGAGGGTAATCTATGAGATTTACCCATACAGCAGGATGCACAAAAATCTGAAACATTTTTATTAGACTGTGAAATATTACAATGGTTGAGAACAAGTCTCATTACATGACTGTTGGGATGGCCTAACCTATTGTGCCAAACATTGCTGTTACAGAGAAAGGAAAAATCAGAATTTGTATGTTTTGAGGAATCAGCAGAAGTGGATAAAAGCTGAGGAGAAATATCCTGAAGCTTGAGATTGTGAAAGCAATAGAGACCATCAGCTCCAACTGAACCTTGGAGCAAGATTTCACTTGTTTCCTGAGATTTAACAAGACAAACATAAAGATTAAATTCAAAGAAAACAGAATTATCCTTGGCAAATTTACTGACACTTAACAAATTTTTTGAGATGGAAGGAACATGAAGTAATTTTTGTAATTTGAAGGTGAAGTGACTATTAGTAGGAGAAATAAAAGAAGAGGTACCAGCACCATAGATACCTAATCCTTCACCATTACCAATGAAAATTTGATCAGGCCCATCAAAGTGATTAAACTGTTTTATATGCTGAGGATCTCCAGTGACATGAAAGCTGGCTCCAGAATCTGGAATCCAGGAGGAGTGATCAGCACCAGGTCCAGGAGAGACAGTGTTTGTAAGCATAGCACTGGGCTGATTAGGAACAGAGGTTGCAGATTTCAAATTAGGATTAACCCAAGTGTTAGAAGGCCTTGTATGATCAAATCTGGATGAACCAAGATTATAAGGAATAGGCTGAGAAGTGACAGGATCAAAAAACACTAAAGATTCATGAGGCCGAAAGTGTGTATCAGTTCTGAAATGACACACATTTGCAGTGTGTCCATATTTAAGACAAATTTGGCACTGAAAATTGGCAAATTTGCCACTGCCACGTCCTCTACCAGCTGTACTGCCACGGCCATGATTATTTGCTCCTCTGAAATTCCCAGAATTACCACCCTTATGTGAATTGGAAGTTGAGTATCCTTGAGTATAGTTCAAGGAAGGAGAAGTCAACAGTTGAGTTTCTTTATTGTAACGATTTATGCGTGTCTCATGACCATATAACAAAGCTTCAATTTCAGCAATTGATGGAGTTTTTTTCTTGCCTTCAATAACAGCAATAACAGATGCATAGTCTGAAGGAAGTCCTTCCAAAATAGCATCAACATATTCCTCATGACGAACTGGAACACCTACACCAGCAAGCTCATCCACAAATCCTTTAATTTTTCTCAGATATTCATCCATAGATCTGTCAGAAAGTAATACTGCACGCATGGCAGTTCTCAATTGTCTAGCCCTGGATTTAGTATGAAGACTGAAGTGTTCATGGATCTTTTCCCAGACTTGATAGGAATGAGTGGATCCAAGAACTCGAGAAAGAACAGATTTGGAAAGTGTAGATTGGAGCCAAACAAGTAAGGTTTGGTCCTGTACTTCCCAAGCCTCATATTGAGGATTGACTCGATCAGAAATACTGTCTTCCTCAGTCAGATATCTCGGAGGAATTACTGGATTAACAACAAAACGTTGAAGCTTATGAGCTTTCAACACAGGTTCCACATGTTGACGCCAATGCAGATAGTTGGAGTCATCAAGCTTTTCAGCAATCGTAGTTGGAAAGGAATGTGAACCCAAACCTGACGAAGCGGAAGCAGAAGCCATAGAAAAACAAGCAACACAAACAGAGCCACAAGTAAGGAAAAACCAGAGGCAGCGAACACAACCGAGCCAAACAGCAGCAAAACGTGATTCTGGACAGCAAAACAACTAAAATCAACAGCAAACTGCACAGACAGCTGCGAAAAGAGAAGTCCAAGCCCAATCGAGACCAAAAACAAGCCAAAGCATGAACAGGAACATTCACAATGCAAGTTTTGCCGCGAACAGAAGGAAAACGTTGTTGAACAGTAACGAACGGGAAAAAGTGCCGAAACCAACACTAACCAGCACAGAAACAGCCGAAAAGGAAAACCCTAGCAAGAACAGGATCAATCGGAGGCTCTCAAGTGAACAGGAGCACCGCGATTAAAAAAAAATCCCGTAGTGAACAGTAACACGTATGAACAGTAACGCGCATGAACCACGCGTATGAACAGTGACACGATTATGAAGGAAGTGCAATCCAAGCAGAAACAGAATGGAATGAAGGATCAAAATGCACTGCACGATCAGTGCAAAAATTTAGCTCTTGATACCATGTGAGATAAACTGAACGAGAGAAAGAGAGAGAGATGAACAGTAACGAACTTCTTTTTATTTAGAAAGAATGAAATTGAATCAGTTACAAAACTGTGCATGTGAGGTATTTATAACCTCTCACCACTAAGTAGAGGAAAACTGACAGCTGTGCATTGCAGCTTCAGTGAACATACAGGTGTGCAAAATAAAAGGCTAACTACTAACTACACCTTGCTAATTACTAACTACAACTTATTTACAAAGGAGTGCTGTTAGCAAAAGCTAACAACACTTACATGCTCTAATAAAGGAATCTTAAGGTACCTTAAGGGTACTATTTTTCATGTACTTTTGTTTCAGTCTACTTGCTTTGAGTGATGCTGATTGGACATCTGATGTGGATGATAGGTGTTCTACCTCTGGATCTGCTATATTTCTTGGTCCAAATTTAATTTCCTGGTGGTCTCGCAAGCAGAAAGTCACAGCCAGGTCCAGCACTTAGCTCAAACCTCTACTGAGTTTAACTTGGATTTGTGCTCTTTTGACTGAATTAGATGTCTCTTTCAAAACTCCTACTCTGTTCTGTGATAACCAAAGTGCTGTGTCCATTGCTCATAATCCAGTTTTCCATAGTCAGACGAAACATGGAAATTGAAGTTTTCTTTGTCAAGGATAAAGTTCTGGCTAAACAGCTTACAATATACATATTCCAGCTCTAGATCAGTGGGCTGATGTGTTGACCAAGCCCCTGTCCTCAGCAAGATTTGAGTTTCTTAGGGGCAAACTCAATGTTAAGAGTGTTTCTTCTGAAAACTCTTCCCCTTGAGTTTGAGAGGGGATATTAGAGCATGTACTTAACAATGTAAAATTGTAATGTATTCAGTCTTGTAAGTGCTGGTTAGCTTTTGCTAACAGCACCACTCTGTGTAAACATTTTACACTTTACTATCTGCACCTATTTCTGTTAGAAGGTTAGTTAGTTCCATTATGAATTAGTTAGTTTCTATTCAGAGGCATATAAATACCTCTTCTGTAACTAGCTGAAGTTAAGTTTTTCCAATACTGAAATAAGATCAGAGTTCATTTTCTTTTCTCTGTTATCTCTCTTACTTTCCTAAAAGAGGCAATGTGAAGAGCTGGCTGGTTGTCACAATATAGCTTCATTTGTTGAACTTCACAACTTTAACTCTCGAAGAAGTTGTTTGATCCAAACAAGTTCAATAAGTAGCCAAGGCCACGGCCTGATACTCTGCTTCAGCATTGGAGCAAGCAACAACACTTTGTTGCTTGCTATTCCAAGAAACATTTCCTCCAATTGATACACAATATCCAAAAGTAGAGTGTCTATCAATAGAGGATCTTGCCCAGTCTGCATCACAATACCCAACAACTTAGGCATTTCCTTGATCTTCATACAACAATCGCTGACCTGTGGTTCCTTTCATGTACCTGAGAATGCGGACCACTGCATTGCAATGGTCAACCTGAGGAGCTTGCATCAATTGACTAACAACCCCAACTGCGAAAGACATGTCAGGTCTAGTAATGGTAAGATAGATGAGCTTACCAACTAACTTCTGATATCTCTTCGAGTTGGAGTAAGGTTCACCATGGTCTATTACAAATTTCTGATTAGGATCCATGGGACTGTGAACAGGCCTAGAGTTTGTCATGCCTCTTTCCTCTAGGATATCCAGAGCATATTTCCTTTATGAGATCACAATATCCTTTTTGGACTGGGCAATTTCAATACCAAGAAAGTTTAAACAACCAAGATCTTTAGTTATAAAATGACTGCATAAATGCCTTTTTAGCTGAGAAATTTTAGCAGGATCGTTCTCTGTAATGACAATATCATCCATATAGACAACCAGATACACGTATTTCCCTGGGGATTTGTGACAATAAAAAATTGAAAGATCGTGCACAAAACAGGTACAACCAAAAACCTTAGGACGAACATGATATAAGGGTTCCTTGGGAGATGATTGAATTTGGAATCTTATTATCAAGTGTTGAAAAGGGGATTCTATTTATTAGAAAGCAAGTAGAGGGAATTTGCATTAAGCAATAAGGTGCATTCTCAACTAAATGCCTAGTTTATTCCATTTTGTTGTGGTGTATGGGGACACGTAGATTAATGCAAATTACCCTATGAAGATAAAAAGGAAGAGAAGCCAGAAGAAAAATATTCTTTGGCTTTTGAGGACTTTAATTACTTTACCAAATTGGTTCTTGATTTCACTGAAGAAGGATTCAAAAATAGGTAAAAATTCAGATCTATCTTTCATGAAATATGTCCAAATGCATCGAGAATATTCATCAATAAAGGTGACAATCTCAAAAGACCAAAGGATGTAGCACGACTTGCACCCCAAATATCTTAATAAATAGTAGTAGAATAAGGAGAATCACATCTTGTTTCGGTTTGTTTAGGAAAAGAAGATCTGGCATGTTTGGCTAATTGACATGATTCACATTCTAACATTTGTAGTTTACCAAGGAACCATTTTCTTCAACTTTGACAAATTTGGATGACACAAACGATCATGAATGAGTTCAGGAGATGGAGTTCCCAGACATGACAGAGAAGAATTGGTTTCGAGATAGTAGACTCCTCTTGATTCATGTCCTATCCAATTGTTTGACCCGTACCACATTCCTGTATAACAAAAGAATCAGCATAGAATGTTACCAAACAATTTAGAGACTTGGTTAACTAACTTAGAGAGATTAGGTTAAAGGGACAATTAAGAACAAAAAGGACAAATTCCAAGCTTAAGGAAGGAGACCGAGAGATTTGACCAACACCTTTGGAAGCTACCTTAGAGCCATTGGCTAAGGTTATGAGATGAGGAAATACTCATGTGGGTTGACAAACATAACCATGGCGTCGCGCCTGAGTTATAGTGGCCAGAGACCGACATGTGGGTTGGACACGCTTGACAGAGACGCATAGAAAAGAGGCGCAGGATGACGTTTCAAACTTCAAAACCTCCTAGAATGGGCCACACTTGGAGAGATGCACCAAATCCAGGTGTCGTCGGAGACTAGGCCGGGGGAACAAGTGTGGCCATATGGAATATTGGAGGATACCAGAATGGAAAGTCACACCATCTTGTAAATAAAAGATATACCAACAATTAGAATAATTGTAGAACTCTTTTCAGATTCATTGCAAACATATAATTTCATGATGTATGTAACGGCTGCAATCCAGATTACAGTAGCCACGACCACTACAACAACTACAACCTCAATTTAGAGCCATGTACTTTGGCGTTATCACTAATCGATATGGGACTAAACCTTGAGGCTGCAATTAAAGCAACTCCAAAAGAGTCGCAACTAAGGAGGGCTAAGCGGACCACAATTAAGGCGTCTTTCTGATAGATACTGGACCAGAAAGATAGATGAAAGAGAGAATCTTTATTGAAAAAGAGAGCAATTACAGTAGCTACAAAGTGAATTCAAGGTTCACCACCCTCCTATTACTTTTCTGCCTCCTTTCCTAAACTTTCTACACTTATTTATATTTTCCTTCCAATCTGATAACTAATAGTTAGTTGTAACTAACTATTAGTTATCCTAACAGATAACCACTAACAGCTAACAGCTAACCACCTAACAGCTAATCTTCAAGGGACCCTCCTAGAGTACACCTGTCTCCATCTTCTGTCTCTATCAATACCCCCCCTTTCAAGTTGGACCTTGTCCTCGAGGTCCAGTTGATGAAAAACAGTCTACATCTCTTCAGCAAGTTCCCAACTATCTTCATGGTAGGGTAAATCTTGCCCTTTGATGAGTATTTCCTGTCTGCCATCTACTGAAATTCTACTCTTCATGATTTTCTCTGGTTGGACCTTATACTATCCATAAAACCGTGGGCTCAGCTTCTCATTTGGTTTCTTTGCCAAAGATTTCATTCTATATGGTTGCAGCTTCAAAAAGACCCAGTCTCCTTCGTTAAACTCTAGCTCTCAACAATTTCTGTTGCTGCAGCCCTTGGGGTTCTTCAAAAACCTGCTCACACTCTGCCAATACCTTCCCTACTGAACCAGGGATTTCTTCTGCCCTTCCTTCTTCTTCTATTGCTTTTAATTCCACTAGCAAACCCTGATCAGCTTCCAAAAGGTGCTGATTTCCACCAGACGCAGCATTCCCCTTGTTTCTTCCCAGGGAATCGCTCCCAGGACCGTGGCCTGCAGGTGCTTGCTTCTCCCATGCCGTTGCTAGCCACTGCAGCATGGCTTTGATGGCACCCAAATGCAATTCTACCGCTTTGCGATTCGATTCCATCACCTCTCGATTTTCTTCCACATCTCTTTCGATCACCTCCATCCTTGCGTCCATTTTGTTGTTGGTTTTTGACCCCATCAACCTCCTCACAGCCCCAAGATCTGAAGCTCTGATACCAGTGATAGGAAATGGACCAGATTTAAGAGAAGAAAGAATGAATCTTTATTGAAATATTGGAGAATATCTCCTACATTACAATCGTGAATTCGAGGTTCACCTCCCTCCTAATACTTTCTGGATCCCCTTTCTTCAGCCACCCACCTCCTATTTATCTATTTCTGACCCTCCCACAGTTAGTATAACTAACTAACTAACAGTACAGTTAACTAACTGTATTTTAATTGACCTTCCTTTTATACATTTTTCCCCACCTCCTCTCCAATCACTTTCCAACACTGTCTCACACGCCCAAGACTTCCAATCTTAAGCATGGCAAATGCAAGTGATGCAATAATAGATCAAGGATAAGCTCTAATACCATCTGAGAATTTGGGATTAGGGCCTAACACAACCCCACTAAACCAGCTTGAAAGGTGAGGGTTGTCCCCTCTTATATACACTACATTGGCACCATCACTAATCGATGTGGGACTAAAGAACTACTTTTGAGGCTGCAACTAAGGCAGGCTAGGGGAGCTCAATTAAGGTGGCTTTCCAACAAAAACAAAAAGCAACCCACAACAAATGCACAATATGCCCAGCTCACTAAAACTACGTATCCCATTTCCCAGAGGCTCCTCACTATGCGAAGATAAGGGGGAGGGATATTGTACGCAGCCTTACCCATGCATATGCAAAGAGACTCTTTCCGGATTCAAACCCATGACCAACAAGTCACCAAGGCACAACTTTACCGTTGTAACAGGACTCGCCCTCTAAATGGAATAAATACATAACAAGCTAGTACAATTACATAATTAAGCAGGCTGCTGTAAAATGAAACAAAACTATATTACCAAAAACATAACCATAAGGTTGAAAGAGTTTATTATAATTATACAGAACATCTCCATATTGAATCAAGAAAACAGAGTCGGAGAAGGAAATGTAGAAAATAAAGTGAATATCTCAAGCAAGGATGAGAATTTACAGATTGTGCTTCCTCAATGTGTGTCAATGGTCTATTAGGACGATAAGTATGGTTTTGCCGCTTTGCCCATAGCCAATAGCGCTGAAATTGAACTGGTATACCATACTCTTTTGCAACCTCTTCCTGTATATTACAGAATATGCAAATGGGCATCAAAATCAAAATTAAAATATTTAAACAAATGCTCTATATTAAACTAAGCAATCATCACTAACATTTTAAATTATTACTACAAAAGATGAGAAATCATATTGATTTGTGTACTATACTATATTATATTATATTATATTATATTATATTATATTATATTCCAATTTCCAAATATAAAAATTTCCATGTGATTTCACTAGTTGAATATGATAGTTACAGATAATTATACAGAACCCAAGGTTTGTGCTGTAAGCAATACTGTTATAGAATAGAGGTATGTTACAGTTACACACCTAACAGTATACAGAAGATCCTAGAGGTCAGTGTTGATACACTATCCAGATATCATTTCAAATAGCTAGAGCGAATTCACAAGGTTAAGACAATAAAAATCCTTTCATCAAAAGCAGAGGTTCAGTAAAATGAGTTACTGTGATTTTAACAATATTTTCCAGCAGCTAAGAAGTAAAATAGTATATATATTAAGTGACATCTGCTTAAAATCTTCTCCAGTCACATGTAGATGATGCATAATTGATTAGGAATATTTGTGTAACTTTTGCATTATGAAATTGATTAGACTAAATAGAAGTTTTGGTGCCCCTAGTTTTCCAAATCCATGATTTTTAATTGTAACATTTTCCCTCCCCCGCCCCCCTCCTTAGTTTTACAAATTGGCAATTTTAGTTCATATGTTAGATTTTTAACATATAATTCTGATTAGTAAAGTTATGAATTTAATTATTAATTATTTAAAAAACTTTAATCAAAGATTATTAACTCTAACCTCTTCCCCTAAACCTCTCTTCTACATCCCCTCTTCCTCAGCATCTTCAAACATTATTTTTTTTATTTTATCATCTAAAAAGACAATTAAATTACAAGCGGCACACATTGATATTAATTCACAAAATCACCTTGAATTTTTTTAGTTGCTAGAAAAGTAATTTGACTATAAAGAAGAGAGGGGAATGCAGAGTTAGAACAACCAAAAGAAATCCTTGAAAGCAGATTTGAGCAAAGTAGATTTCTGGTTATGATCTAATGAAGGTGCGGAAATTAGGTTTTATTTTCCCTTGAATCTGTGAATGGTACATGGGAGATATATATAGAATGCAGAGGACAGAAATAAGAGCAATGATCTAGCCTAGAAATCAGGGGAATTAATCTCCCTATTAAATGCTAATTCTAAATATGGTAAAGACAGAAATGACAGCTAATAATAATTATGTACATAAATCCTAATGACCTGTACAAACAGAATCTGTTGATCTTCAACACTCCCCCTCAATCAGGATGGTAGACATCTATCATACCCAAATTGGATCTGATATTCTCGTATACACTCCTTGGTAGAGCTTTTGTTAGAATGTCCGCTGTCTGCTGGCATGATGGAACATGATTGACACTTATAATCTTATGATCAATTTTTCCTTAATGAAATGTCTATCGATCTCCACATGCTTTGTTCTATCATGATGAACTGGATTCTTCGTAATGCTTATAGCAGCCTTGTTATCACAAAATATCCTCATTGTGTAGTTGGTAGGAATTGAGATTTAATTTAACATTCGCTTGAGCCATATTCCTTCACAAATACCGTGTGCCATAGCTCTAAATTCTGCTTCTGCACTACTCCTAAGCCACAACAGATTGTTTCTTACTTCTCCAAGTTACCATGTTTCCCCATACAAATGTGCAATATCCTGTAGTTGATTTCCTGTCAGATAGACATCCTGCCCAATCTGAATCAGTATAGACTTCAATACCTTTGTTTGAGTTCTTCTAGAAATAGAGTCCTCAGCCTGGTGTACCTTTAAGGTATTGGAGGATTCTATTCACATTTCTCATGTCAGTTTCAGTTGGGTTTGACATAGAACGACTAGCCATACTTACAGCAAAGCCAATGTCTGGCCTAGTATGAGTTAGATAGATTAGTTTTCCAACTAGACTTTGATATCTATCTTTGTCAGCTGCTACACTCTCCTATTCCCTCCTTTTGACTGCTTCTATTGGAGTATAGGCTGCTTTACATCCAAGCATCCCCGTTTCTTGGAGTAAATCCAGAGTATACTTCCTTTGAGAAACAGAAATACCATTCTTTGTCCGAGCAATTTCCATCCCTAGAAAATACTTAAGCTGGCCTAGATCCTTGACTTCAAATTCCTTGGCTAGAAGATTCTTCAAATGATTTATTTGATCATAATTGTTTCCTGTAATTACAATATCATCTACATAGACAATAAACAAAGTTATCTTTCCATCCACAGCATGTTTAACAAACATAGTATGGTCTGTTTGGCATTGGGCAAAATCATCTTTCTGGACAACTTTTGCTAGCCTGTCAAACCACGCCCTTGGAGATTGTTTGAGGCCATATAGAGATTTACGAAGCTTGCACACCATGTTTGAGGTGCTGGGTGATTCAAGTCCTGGAGGTATTTGCATATATACCTCCTCTTCTAACTTCCCATTTAGAAAAGTATTCTTTATGTCTAGTTGGTGTAGAGGCCAATCTAGATTTACTGCTAGAGATAATAGGACCCGAACAGAATTGAGTTTAGCAACAGGTGCAAATGTCTCTTCATAATCTACTACATATGATTGTGTAAATCCCTTTGCAACCAACCGAGCCTTATACCTGTTTATACTGCCATCAGCATTGCATTTAATTGTGAATATCCATTTACATCCCACTGTTGTCTTCCCTTTTGGAATAGTGGTGACTTCCCATGTGCCATTTTTTACAAGTGCTTGAACTTCTTCTGTTACAGCTGCTGCCCATTCGGGCCTTTGTAGTGCCTCTTGAATATTTCTTGGAATTTCTACACTATCAACAGCTGCTACAAAGGACCTGTAATTTTGTGACAAATTTCCATAGGAGACATATCTCTCAATAGGGTGTTGAGTACAAGTTCTCACCCCTTTTCTATTAGCAATAGGTGTATCAGTATCTGCAGTATTTATATCAACAGGTTCAGGGTTAGAAAGAGTATTACCTGTGGGAACTTCATCTACTGGAGCCTGGTTGGATTCATGGTTTTGCATTGGAGTTGTGTTTGACTCTACATCCTTCCTTCTCTTATAAACATTCCAGTTATCTTCTCATGTTTCTGGGCCGTGGTTCTGTTGGGATGTAGTTGAAACTTTAACTACATCCTGTTCAGTTTCTGCTCCAATTTCTGTCTCAACTCCTACTACATCATGTTCAGTTTCTGCTGCAGGTTCTGTCACAACCTCATTTGACCTTTCAGCTGGTTTAGGTACAGGTTCAGCTATTTGCATGTTATGGTTCTGGTCTGGTAAGGTTTGTGCAGGTTTGTGTAGAAGTAGGGCAGGTTCGATTATCTCAAGAGCCAAAGGTTGGTATTCTGAGTTTTCAGTTGGATAGGTGTTTGGTTGCTCCCCCTGAATGACAACTTTGGGGTAATAGGGCTGATTCTCAAAGAAGGTTACATCCATAGTGTAGTAAAAAAGTTTAGTGTGGGGAGAGTAACATCTGTATCCTTTTTGATGAGAAGAGTAACCCAGAAATATGCTTTTGATGGATTTGGGGTCCAATTTGCTACAGTGAGGATTTAGGTTGTGGACAAAGGCTGAACATCCAAAGATTTTAAATGGAATGGAAGAAAATATTTTGCTGGTTGTGAAGAAGGTTTGAAGTGTGGAGAAGGGGGTCTTAAAATCAAGGATACGGGAAGGCATTCTATTTATGAGGTAAGTTGCTGAAAGGACGGCTTCTCCCCAAAATTGTTTTGGAACATTAGAGGCTAGCATGATTGATCTAGTCACTTCCAGGTGTCTATTCTTCCGTTCCGCAACCCCATTCTGTTGGGGGGTGTCCACACAAGAACTTTGGTGAACAATTCCAACCTTTTGAAGATAGGAATTTAGAGCAAGGTTGTAATATTCACGACCATTGTCCGTTCTGAGTACCTGAAATCCTGCTTTGAAATTGTGTTTGCACCATATTGTGAAATATTTCAAATATCTTGCCTACTCCTGATTTTTTCTTCATTAGAAACACCCAAGTGACGCTTGTGTGATCATCAATGAACTCGTGATGGTGCCCATACATCACTATGAATTAGTGAGAAAGGCTTGGATGGTTGATAGGGTTGGGATGGGTAATGGCTGCGTGTATGTTTAGACAATTGACAGATTTCACACTGAATATGTTTATTATTTTTATTGACTAAAGAGGGAAACATCTTTTCCAAGTACATGAAATTTGGGTGGCCTAATCTATAGTGCCACAACATGACAGAATTATTATTGCTTGGAGCTGTTGCTGCTACATAAGAATGGTTCTTGAGTTCTTCTTCTGGTTTTTCAACTTGAAGGATGTAGAGTCCAGTACACTCTTCAGCATTGCCAATCGTCTTCCCCGACTCCAAAATCTGAAATTCACACAGGTTTAGGAAGAATTTAGTAACACATTTCAAATCTCTTGTAATCTTGCTAATGGACAGCAAGTTACAATCAAGTTTGGGCACATACAGAACTGATTCAAGTGTAATATTTTGTGAAATAATGATGGATCCTTTACCCATGACCTTAGAATGAGTCCCATCAGCTATCCGGACAGTATAGTTATAGGGACTCGAAGAATAACTACTAAACAAAGTAAAATCTCCAGTCATGTGATCTGAAGCTCCTGAGTCAGTGATCCATGACTTTGTTCTTTCTTTACTAGTGTTTAGGGCATAATTACCTTTTTGAGCCACTACAGAAGTACCACCTTTTTCTGCAGTTACCATTGACTGTTGAAGCAGTTTTTGAAGAGCCTCCATTTGTTCTTTGTTGAATGGAGATGAATTAGAATTTACCTCAGCTTGTTGATGGTTATCGTGTTGCCTCTGCCATCCTTGCTTTTGAATTGCCTAGCTTCTGAAGGTTTTCCATGAATGATCCAGCATATTTCCTTGGTGTGGCCTGGCCTCTTGCAATGATCACACCAGGGGCGGTTTTTGTTTTGTGGTGCTCGAGGCTGGTTTCCTCTTGCTGCCATTGCCGAGCTCTCAATGGATGTTCCCAGCATGAGTTTCCTCCTGCTTTCCTCCCTTCTCACTTCTGAGAAGACTTCCCGAATTTTGGGAAGTGGTTTGGTTCCAAGGATCCTTCCACGAACTTCATCAAGATTCTTGTTTAGTCCCAATAGAAATTTGTAAATACTATCTTTTTCCACCAGCTCCTTATACTTCTTCTTGTCTTCTATACAGCACCATGAAACTTCTTCATATATGTCCGCTGCTGCCAATGTCTGTAGAGTATGTTAAAATACTCAGTAACAGAGGACTCTTCCTGTCGAAGGTCATGGAGTATGCTTTTTATCTCAAAAACAGCAGATGTGTTGTCCACATTTGATTATGTTTCCTTCACAGCATCCCATATATCTTTTGCAGTGTCATAGAACATGAAATTTTCACCAATTTCATTTGTCATGGTGTTGAGTAGCCATGACATTACTTGACTGTTCTCAAGTTGCAATTTTCTCCTGTGATGTAGCCCTTCCCTTCCTTTTCCTTGAAGAAAGATCTTCACTGATCTTACCCATTGGCTATAGTTCTGACCATTCAGTTTATGGCCAGTGATGAGGTGAGTAAGCCCATCGTGTGAACTGGTCTGAAATGATCCAGTCTCCACTGTGAACGATTCATCAAAATTTAGGTTTTCCATGGCTTGGCAGCACTAGGTTTAGAGATGGTTCAAATCGAGCTCTGATACCATGCGGAAATTAGGTTTTATTTTCCCTTGAATCTGTGAATGGTACATGGGAGATATATATAGAATGCAGAGGACAGAAATAAGAGCAATGATCTAGCCTAGAAATCAGGGGGGAATTAATCTCCCTATTAAATGCTAATTCTAAATATGGTAAAGACAGAAATGACAGCTAATAATAATTATGTACATAAATCCTAATGAGCTGTACAAACAAAATCTGTTGATCTTCAACAGAAGGTATAAGGATTTGAAATCCCTCCACAGGTATGAAACGTGAAACGACAATACCAAGGACACTAGAAACATAATGTTAATTTCTTCTTTGCTCAACGGCGACAATACTATGAACAACAAAATTAGGTTCCGAATAATTAAAAAAGCCATTGGCATTGACCCTAAGGAGTGCATGCATTTTTGGCAACACCAAGCTGAAACTGACTCAATCAAATTAAATGTTCTTGTTCACTGCCTTTCCTTTGTTTTGGATGTTTAGATGGTCGAGAAAAACTAAATATAATTTATAAACCAAGGATTAATCATGGTACTTTTATACAAGTTCTTTCTTAGTTAATCAACTTAAACCTCTTAATAATCTATTTCAACAATGAAATTTCAATGTAGAAATATTTGTAGAGAAATAAAATGTAACATCACTTATTTCTCAAGAGGAGTGTTTGTTGGTGGGTGTTGGATAGATGAGCCGAACAAAGTCAAAAAGGAGATCAAACTTTTCTTAAAGAGGAGAATTGAGGAAATTGGTGGTGAGAGACCTAGTCTGGATGGGGTTTCATTTAAGTCTATTAGCCTACAACATAATAGTATGTTGGTGGCTCCTTTTGATGAGGAGGAGGTGACGGCAGCTGTCTGGGAGTGTGGAAGCACAAAAAGCCTCGGACCGGATGGTTTAAATTTTAAATTTATCAAAGAGTATTGGGATATCATGAAGCCAAATTAGCTCCGATTTGTATTCGAATGTCATGCCAATGGGGTGTTCCCCAAAGGTAGTAATGCATCCTTCCTGGCTTTGCTCCCTAAGGTCCATGACCCTCAAGGCCTCAACGATTTCAGACCTATCTTTTTAATTGGCTGTATGTACAAGACTGTCACTAAATTGCTTGCAAGAAGACTTAAGAAGGTGCTTCCTTGTATAATAGATGAGCGCCAATCCGCTTTCATGGAGGATAGGCATTTGGTGCACAGTGTGGTTATAGCTAATGAAATTGCTGAAGAAGCAAAAAAATGCCATAAAAGTTGTCTACTGTTCAAAGTTGGCTTCGAAAAGGCATGACTCTATGTGCTGGGACTTTCTGTTTTATATGATGAACCGGATGGGTCTCTACTCCAAATGGTTTGATGAGAGAATCTCTGGCAAAGAATGTATTCGAAGGACTTAAGGTAGGAAAGAACAGGGTGGAAATCAATCTGTTACAATATGCTGATGACATGATTTTGTTCAGGAAAGCATCGATGGCCAATGTAAAAGCTATTAAGGTAATGTTGAGAAGTTTTGAACTAGTGTCCGATTTGAAGATCAACTTTGCAAAAACTAATTTCGAGGCAATTGGTATGCCCCATAGTTGGGTACAAAATGTTGCCAATTATCTGAGTTGTAGACTGTTGTTCGTACCATTCTCGTATCTGGGTATCCCCATTGGGGCAAACCCAGGGCGTAGTGAGACTCGAGAGCCTATAGTCCAGAGATGTGAGAGAAAATTGTCCAAGTGGAACAAAAGACACCTGTCTTTCGGGGGAAGGGTAACATTGATAACGTCTATCCTAAATTCAACCCCTATTTTCTTCTTTTTTTTTTTCAGGGTCCCGAAGAAGGTGGTTTGGAGGTTAGTGAGGCTGCAACGGTGGTTTTTACGGGGGGCGGAGGCGGCGGCGGGGGTATTCTAATCAGCAGAATATCGCCTGGGTGAACTGGGAAACCACATATCTTTCCAAGGAGAATGGTGGTTTAGGAGTGAAGGATATAGTAAAGTTCAACAAGGCTTTACTTTGAAAACGGAGATGGAATATCTTCCACAATCAGGATGAATTGTGGGCGGAAGTATTGAAATCCAGATATGGGGAATGGAGGACCTTGGATGAATCGAGAAGGAATAAGAGCGATTAAATTTGGTAGCGGGATTTATGCAGCGTTTGCAAGTCTTCTAAGGAGGGGAGTTGGTTCAGAAGTAGTGTAAAATGGAACATTGGTTATGGATCAAAGGTGAAGTTTTGGGAAGATGGTTGGTTGGGTGGTGGGGAGTTGTTGTTGGAGATGTATCCGTGTATGTACAGCATATCTCAACAACATCATCACTTTATACATCAGTTGGGGTCTGCAACAGAGGGGGGTTGGGAGTGGCAGCTGCAAACGAAGGAGATTTTCCATGGAATCGGAGGTTGTTATGGTTGCTAAATTTATGTAGGACGTCGAAGGGGTGGTAGTGCAACCTAACCAGCAAGACAGTTGGTGTTTGGGAGCAGATCCTTGTGGAAGATACACATTGGCTAGCGCTTACAAATTGATAAGTAGTTGTCATTAGGCGAGAATAATGATGGTATGTTCAAGGAGTTATGAAAAGTCAAAGTTCCAAGTAAAGTGTCATGTTTTGCTTGGAAGTTGTTTCGGGATAGATTACCAACAAAGATGATTCTAAGTATGAGGAATGTGCCTTTGAATAATGTAGTCTGCCTGTTTTGTAGAACCAATGAGGAGGATGCGTCACAACTTTTCTTTGGCTGTGACAAAATCCGACCTCTGGTGGGAAGCATTATTGTGGCTAAACATCGTAGGTGTTTACTCGGAAACTCCTAGAGATCACTTTCTTCAGCACACACATGGTTATCTCAAGGGCATAAGAACTCAGCGCTGGCAAACATGATGGATGTCATTGACGTGGTGCTTATGGTACCATAGGAATAGGACGGTCTTCTCAAATGAAAGTTTCAATGGTCAAAAGTTGTTGGATGATGCTGTTTTTTTCTGTTGGTTATGGCTCAAAAATCTGGAAAAAAGACTTGATATCCCTTTCCATTCTTGGGCCAGTAATATAAGGATCGGATTTTGTAATCAGGGGGGTGGTTTTATATGATACTTTTTGTGGAGGGGTACAAAGGCCTATTCCTAATTCTTGCAATATTGCAGTATTAGGAAGTATTACGGTTACATAGGATTATACATGGTAGGGTAACAACGTACATACAAAAGTACCACTTGTACTCATCTTTATTAATATAATACATAATATTTTGCTGATAAAAAAAATCAATTGTCCTCTGTATTTGATTATTTTATATTACTTATCTCAATATCATAACTGAATGTTTTATGGCACTTCGAAAGTTCGATTCTATCTGAACTGCCCATTTTCAAATGATATCCACAGTATTTACAAATATTCATTTTTGTTTTAAATTTTTTTTTATAATTTAATCCATAACAATTTTCACATTCAAGCCACAAATGTTTATATTTTTGACTTTCATTAGTCAGAATAACAATGTGCCCTCCACTCTGATTTCTTTAATGAAAAAAAAGTGCAGTGTCAAGACCAGACCACCAAGCAAAAGAGCATGACTGAAGAAGATACCTTGAAAAGGTTAAAAGATGTCTGCTTTTGGACTCTGAAACTTCTCACTTTGTCATGGTCTACAAGATCAAAGTATATATCCTTTCCAATCTGCTCTTTAAGTTCTTCATCTCGTGCCACCTAAGAATATCATGCTCAGTAATAACAAACATGATTGGTTAAGTGAAAGACAAATAAATATTCAATTCATTCTTTAAGAAATCAAGATCTGAAAATAAGAACCTTTATAATAGTATAAAGGTGAGCTTCAGCCTTTTCTTTCTTTTTGTGCTCTTTCTCTTCTTGTTCTTTCTTCAACCTCTCCTGCATTAATTCATTGCACAAAATCATGCCCAATTTCTATATTAAGTAACAGAAATAATACAATAAAAAGAAGTATAGGACAGCAGCAAATTGAACTTGACTTAATTTTGGCCCAATACATTCATAAGGCCAGCAGCTTTTCATTAGAAAACAAATTCAGTGTCATCAGCACCGTTCTTAGACCTATTCTCAAATAAAACAGCCATCTAAATTTGTTTCAAGTTAAAGCAAGTGACAAAACAAGAAACACGTTTGTATTCAACTTGGTTTGCATCTTTCAGAGTCCTAAATGTAGATAGAATATACGTTTACCCTTAAATGTGCTGCAATGTCTTTCTCATCCACATTGCATATGATTTTGTCCTTGTCACTTTCACGTATATACACCAGCATATAAGCATTTGAGTATTTGGTGAACTTAAACGGAGTGTTATTGAATCCAGGATTTGTCTGTGGTAACTGTTTAAACACGAGATTCAATTATCAACAGACAAATATTCAAAAGCAAAAAATGGCATGGTCAATGGCAATAAAAACAATTACCTCTTCCTCACCACCATATTGCTCCTCTAATGCTCTTTTATTATCTTCTTTTGTCACCCTCTCATCATCAAATTTGTACCTGATTACCAATTAGATATTCACAAATAGTGAATGGCAGGGACATAGGCCAAAAGGGAATTAAAAACAGTGAAAAGAAGGTAAAGTGTCTCCCAGTATGTTGCATATTGAAGTCGCTCATGTACAACAATTACTGCAATTATAGTCACTAAATCAAACAAATAAGTACCAAAAAACAGAATCCTTTCAATTCTCTAGCATTCCAACAGTCTCGTTTCAAATATTATCTACAACATACTCCATGCAACTAATCTCATTGTATGTCCATCCTTTTAAATAAGAACCTTTTTGAGAAATTTGCTTGGTCCCTTTTATAATCCAAATTGTCTGTAGCATTAAATTTTTTTTAAATACCCTTAATTACTTTACAGATTATTTTTATAGTCAATAAACAATAGATGTTATATAATTAAGAAACTCTTTCTTTCTATTGTGAGGATTGGAAAGAGTTGCAATAATTTTAATTTTAACAAGATAACTCTTTCGCTTGGAAAGGCTTGTTGTTTTAAAATTGAAAGTTGCATCATACAAGGCCTTTATCTGAGACTCCAATTAAAGTCATATCCTTATTGACAATTAATTTTAACTCTGGATGACAACAATACAAACAGTTGAATCTTTCTACTATCATGACCTTATGGTGACTCAGGTTTTAGGTTTTGCAGTAGCTAAAATGATTATGCATCTAACATCTATAGTAATATCTACATGTTAGCAAAAATGATTATGGATCACTTGTCTATCCTACACAAAACCTGCCAGAACTCCTTCCAATAAACAAAAAGATGCTTGTAAGTTGTAACATAATCTGTTATCACACCGTATTCCCAACAGCAAGCTATTGTTCTACATGTCTAGATATTTATGTGTCATTTTTTCTATCCCTATACAACAACTGCTAGAACTCCTTCCCAGTAAACAAAATGATGCTTGTAACAAAATTTGTGATCACACCATATTCCCAACAGCAAATTATTGTTCTTCCTATCCAGATATTTACCCCATCAACATACATGTACAAATACATGCTAGATCAAAAGGCAATCAGCAGCAGAGGTCTCCCAACATTATTACACATACCACTGTTCAGAGAGGGTTGGCCTGATAAAAGCATAATAATGTCCACCATGCACACCTCCACTGTGAACCAAAACACTGGAGAAATTTTTAAAGTATGTTAAAAGCGAAACTCCATAGATCAAATATGCATAAAACAAATTGGATAGCAATTTCTTCATTAGAATGTATGAATAGAAATTTATAATTTTTATACATTTAGTTAATTAAGGAGTAATGCTATTTAATACATGAAAATGCATGATAATACATAGATGGTGAAAGAAAAAATAGTTTTGAAGGTAACTGCATACACCAATTACATGCATTCAGCCAATCATATCAATTTGCACAACTTTCCCTATCTGCTTGTTTGTTATAATAGAAATGACCACGAAAGAATTAGCTTAAGAAAGAAAACACATTGTTAAGCATCTTCTATCGTTTGGAATACTAAGAAGATGGATGAGAAAGAAAATAGTCATGTGAGATCCACACTAAACTTTTTTTCTCACAACAGTCAAGAAAAGAAGAGCAACAGTTCTTTTTAGGATTCCCTGCAGTTGCAAAGTAACTGTAGTGGTGCAGTTGCAATCTAATGGTTTATATAATTTTTTCTTATGTGTTCATTAAATTCTTAATTATAAAATATAAAATGAAGGGTGATGATTTAGCTCAGTTACAAAAAAAAAAAACAACTGCACGCAATCCAACAAAAACAAATTTAATCACTAGTTGAAGCATTATCCTACAAGGTGAAGTCAACTACATTAATCACACAATGTCACTAGAGTTGGTTACGAACCAAATTCTTGGGAATATTATTCACCATGAAATCATGCAATATACTCTCCTCATTGGTGTTTCTAGTATTGAAACCACTTTAACCAATTTTCCATCAATCTTTCCTCAATAGTCACACAAATATCTCCTCATATACAATCATTTTGTATCTTGTTCTTTCTTGTATACTCACAAATCCATCTTAACATTCTCATTTTTACTACCACATTTTTCTCGTCATTTAAAGTCCAACATTCAGTACCATATATTCTAGTTGGACATATACAAGGGTGATAAAACTCTCCTTTGAGCTTGGTAGGTACTTTGCAGTCATAAATAACTTATGATGTCTATCTCCATTTAAACCACCCCAGCTTGTATCTTGTGTGTCACAACATTATTAATTTTCCCATCATTTTACTGTTTGTAATAATCATATTTTGGTATTTTTTGCTAAACATTTTCAAGTCAAAAGACATAAATTTCTTTCCAAGGAAAATATCACTTTCCCATACTATTCAATTTCTTTCAAATTTCTCTTATTCCAAACATAAAATTTTACTTATCATCAATTTTCTACTCAGTCTTTTGATTTTCTCTCTCCATTATCTTTTCAAATCAAGCAAAAGTGGAAATGATTTTCATGCAAACAGCATTTTCCTAATTATATAGAGATCCAAATGATCAACAAGATTACACCAAATGATCAAATAGGCAAGGGTAGTTTACAAGATGGACGATAATGGAACAGACGTAGAGAAAGACCAATGAAAACTGAGTGAAACCCTTGATCTAAATGGCCTTTCTAAAACCTTGGCCTTAACAAAACATTTGATCCATGTAGCCTACCCCACGTAGTGGAAAAAGGGTGTTGTTGTTCACATTCTTGTTGAAGTAATCAATTGCTTTATGATAATATTTACCTCATTATTACTATTCCTTAATGATTTAGAAAATGTCTTGGATTTGATTTGATTTGATTTGATTTGGAAGGGCCAAGTATTGTTTCTCCCCAAGATAAACTGTGTTCTATTTATTTGTTCATAAGTAGCCCTTTCCGAACAAGCATGTGTACTAAATGCTGTATTCATTCTTATCCTCAACCACTGTCCTCGATATAAAGTACATTTACCGATTGCAGTAGATAAAAGTATATGGAGGGAAAGCTATGCCAATGTATCACTAAGTGATTCTGAAACATGTGCAATTCAGCAAAAGATATCACAATGCTTTAAACAAATCAAAGACAAATTAGGAAATCATGTTACCCACTGTAGAAAATCAAGGAATATCAATGGCTAATTATTAGGAATATCATCAGTCTATTTGTTTCCATAATTATTAGGAATATCATCAGTTTATTTGTTTCCATTATTTCCTTTTTATTAGGATTGATTTTGTAATTAGTTAGTTTCCTTTTTTACTCTTTGATTAATTTCATTTTTTACTCTTTGATCACTTGTATAAATTGAAATCATTCCCTTTGGTGGAAATATATGAAAATCACACATTCACATATGGTATCAGAGTCATGGCACCCTCCATCAACAAAACCATTTTTTCCTACCATGAGAGAGTTTTTTTTCTTCAATCTTTATTAGTTTTTATTTTCTTGTTACTGCAATTCTTTTTCCACTAATTCAGTTTCTTCCACTTTCACATGTTCTTCATAACAACATTCATGGAAACCATATACAAAATGAAATCATTCTATGATAAAAGATGACCCATGTATATTAACAATTTTTTTCATTCAGATATGAAATGAACTAACTAATTGCACATGGGGAGAAAACTATGCAACATATATAGCAACAAGTACCTATAAAAATTGCACCGCTCAGCAAGTAATATCATACTCTAGATAAACCAAAGACAAAATTGGGAATCACATACCCAATCATCAACCGCATACATAAAATCACAAAATAACACCAGTTATGGATGCTCGTAAAGTACATAACATACTATAAAGTATCCCATGCAATCTGTACTAACAAATACTACAGGCACTACCATAATGTTACCTGTGAAGTGTGTAAAGATTGCGGACACTCCTATCAGCATCAGGTGATAGATATTTCCCATCCTCACGATCAAGATCAAGTTGTAAGGGAAACTCATAACGGTCATTAATCTATATAGTGATATGACAGAGAAAAATTAATCTTCCATGTATTGAAAAAGTGGGCAATCTATCAATGTGATTGTGAATGAAAATTGCCAGAAACATAGACACTTAATATTTTTTTTATCAGAAAAAATAGAATATATATATAAGAGGAAAGAAAAGTACTAGTACTGAAAAAATACAACTTATCAACAGACACAACAAAACTATTGCAGCCTAATACAAGCAGACTACATGGATTAGGGTGCCAAAGACCTGGCTGTAGACTAGGCTTTACACCCAAACCAAAAAGGGGAAAAGCAATTATGCTAAACCATCCCCTGAAAACAAAAGCCTTCCCTAATATGACTAGACCAGTGGTGGAAAGGGATGTTAAATCCTTTCTCCAGGTTAGATAGCCAGGACCATCAAAAGAATAGTGTATCCTCCAACAGTTTATGTCCATTAAAGCTGTCACCGTGGAAAACAATCCTATTTCTATGGTGACAAATACCCCAAGTCAAAGCTATCCACCAAATCTGCCATCTTTGGATCCTGAGACTATTGAAACAGCAGTGTATGCTGAAGGAAATGTTCTTTTGGAGTTATCAAGGATACCCCTGGAATGTTTATCCAAGCCATTGACTCCCACCATAACGGCATAAATTTTATGACAGCTGAAGAATAAGTGAGATGCATCCTCATCAAAACTCTTACAAAAAGGACAGCTGATATCATTTATTACTATATTCCTTCTTCTTAGGTTTTCTTAGTAGGCAAGCGATCTCTCAACAGTCTCCAAGTAAAACATGAAGCTTTACTGGGAATATTTAATTTCCATAGGTCTTTAAACACCAGATCCTGGTTCTGAGTTGTTATCTCCTCATTAAGTAACCTGGAGGCGCTTCCGACCGTGTATGTCACTCAAATCACCCTCCCACCGCCAAGAGTCCTGCTGCTGCACATGTATTAACAGACCCTGTAACTCCTCTAAAAAATTTATAGCTTCTACTACTTCTCTCTCCATGAACCACATCCTAGATTCCAGTCATCTTCCCAAACCAGCACCTTTGAACCACATCCTAGATTCCATTTAACACCTTTTTCAAATCATCCCTCCACATCGTTCAGATTACAAATGCTACTCAAATCCCTCCACCAAATTGATTCACTAACACACCTTCTTGAGTCATCCAAATTCCTCCAACCTCTGTATTTTGACTCCAAAACTTGTGCACACAATTCACCATGGTGGTGAAACAGATTCCATCACCATTTCCCGAGTAAAGCGATGTTGAACTTCAAAAGATCCCGGATTCCCAAACATCCTTTCTCTTTCGGTTGACAATCCTCATCCCAGCTCACCCATGCAATCTTCTTCTGATCTGCATTGCCAACACACAGAAATCTCCTTTGGAGTCTCACCAGCCTGTCCACCACCTTCTTTGGAATCCTGAAAAAAGAAAAGAGAAATATAGGGATCGAGTTCAAGACTGACTTTGTAAGAGTCACCCTTCCCTCGAATGAGAGGTATTTTTGCTTCCACTTTGATCATTTTCTCTCATTTTTTTACTAAAGAAACCCATGTCTCACGCCGTCTTAGGTTAGCCCCAATAGGGACACCCAGATAAGAAAACGGTACCGACAACACTCTACAATTCAAGTAACTAGCAACACAACTATCCATTGATCATTTGTCCAAAACGCCCAAAAACTGCTCTTGGCAAAATTTATCTTCAATCCCAACTCCAATTCAAAGCTCCTTAATAATACCTTGATAGTTCTAACATTATCCACCGTTGCTGCCCCGAAGAAGATAGTGTCATCCGCGTACTGTAGAATGTTGATGTCTACGTTCTCCTTCCCAACCTTATAGCCTTCAAACCTATTCTTGTCTTGTGCTTCCCTCATTAGACTAGAAAGACCCTCTGCTACAATGTTAAACAAGAAAGGAGCGAGTGGGTCTCCATGTCTGAGTCCTCTTTGAGGATTAAATTCTGTTGTTGGGCTCCCATTGACCAAGATGGAAATAGAGGCTGATTTCAGGAAGCCCTCAATCCAACTGATCCACTTAGAGCAAAAACTCATCCCTTTCATCATATATAAAAGGAATTCCCAACTTAGTGAATTATATGCCTTCTCGTAGTCAACTTTGAAGACAACTTCTATTACTCCTTTTTGCTTCATCAACCACCTCAAATATTTCCTTGGCATAGAGGTTGCTCGTAGTAAGGCAGGAATTTCTTTAACTCAGAAGAAATATATTCTAGACCTGTTGCAAGAAACAGAAATGCTTGGGAGCAAACCAACAGAGACTCCTATTAATCCTAATATTAAATTGGGAATTGAAGATGGGAAAGAAGTTGACAAAGTGCAGTACCAGAGGTTGGTGGGGAAGTTGATCTACTTATCTCACACTCCGCCTGATATTGCATTTGCAGTTAGCATGGTTAGTCAATTCATGCATTCTCCTAAAGAAAAACACCTTAGTGCAATTTATAGAATCCTCAAGTACCTCGAAAACACCCCTGGTCAAGGAATGTTCTTTCAAAGGGGACACAAGAGGATGATTGCAATCTATACAGATGCAGATTGGGCTGGCTTGGTAATGGACCGAAGATCCATTTCAGGGTATTGTACCTATGTCTGGGGAAATCTTGTGACCTGGAGAAGTAAGAAACAAACAGTTGTTGCCAGAAGCAGTGCAGAAGCAAAATTTCGGGCTCTAGCCCATGGTATTTGTGAAGGAATATGGTTAAAAAGACTTCTTGAGGAATTGAAGATCTCTTATTCCCTACCTGTCAGATTGTATTGTAATAATAAGGCTGCTGTCAATATTGCTCAAAATACAGTTCACCATGACAGAACTAAACATGTGGAGGTTGATCGTCATTTTATCAAAGAAAAATTGGAGGATGGTAGTGTATGTTTGTCATATATACCTACCAAAGAGCAGACTGCGGATATTCTTACCAAAGGATTACAAAAGCCCGCCTTTGAGGATTTAATAAGCAAGTTGGGAATGATTAATATATATCTCTCAACTTGACGGAGAGTGTGGAATATTCTAGAATATTAGAATTAGTTGTAGAATATTCTAGTGTATTAGAATTAGATGTGGAATATTCTAGAGTATTAGAATTAGTTGTGAAATATTCTAGAGTATCAAAATTAGTTGTGGAATATTCTAGAGTATTAGAATAAGTTGTGGAATATTCTAGAATATTAGAATTAGTTGTATATAATGAACCCTTTGGGTTTCTATCTGAATGAATGAAAAATAGTGTTCATTGTTCATAATTCAACAGTAATGACGCAAAATAATTGGAGGGACGCTGCAAACATAACCTCCTTTTACTTCACTCGTTTTCCAGATTATATAGGGGAAAAGGAATTGTGGTTCGTGTTTAAGAAGTGGGGAGATGTTAGGGAAGTTTTCATCGCAAAGAATAGGAACAGAAATGGCAGAAGATTTGGTTTTGTTCGCTTCAAAGGAGTAGAAGACATTTTGAAATTGGAATGGCAGTTGGAAAATCTGATTATAGGCGGTCTAAAACTGCATGCAAACATTCCAAGGCAAGAAAGGGATGAGAGAATCGCAGAGAACAATAACAAGAGGGTGCTGTCCAGGAATGGGACTTTAGGTGTTAAGTTTGACGAGAAAGAAAAGGCCATTGAGATGGGGAAGTTACCATTGACAGATTCTGTAGGAGCTCAACGGAACCATTTCCCTCTACGACAAGCCCAAAAGGGGTCACATGCGAACACGGTCCCGTCATCCAGCGGTCTGGTGAAGAAGACATGGTTCCCAAAAAACACAACGGGGCCATCAAAACCATCGTTCTCGTCAATTCACCTATCCATCTCCATGGAAAATAAGAAGTGGCTTACCAATGCGTGGGTTGGTAGATTAAGAAAACTACATATGTTCAATAGACTGGAAGAGGAATTTCTATGGGATGGTTGGGAGGATATAAAGCCAAAATACATCGGCGACGACATGGTGTTGCTCGTGGGCCTAACCGACTTAAAAGCTGAGGAGTAATGCCGTGAGGAAGAGGCTTTGGGCTTGTCCATGTTTCATTCTTTGGAAAAATGGAAACCAACTACGAGATATGGCTTCAGGCTGGTTTGGGTGCTCTGCTGGGGAATTCCGCTTCACGCGTGAGACTCAGAGAATATCACAAAAATAGTGGCCGGCATAGGCGAAGTGGTGGAGTTGGACGATGACACAGATGACCTCCTTCGTCTTGATAGGGTTCGTGTGCTCATCAAAACTCCTTGGCAACCTGTCATTCAGCACCAAATTCTGGCACACATAAACGGGATTGACTTCACGATAAATATCGTTTAAGATACCAGCAATAATCACGGGAGGTGCAGGTGCTATTCGGGGAGCTCCGATGGGTCCTCCGATGAAATTTCTTCTACGAGAGTGTGGTGGACCTGAGCTAGCCGCCGGAGGGACTCTTACATGCCGCACAGCCCCCAGAGGTGATCACAGTGGATGCGCGTAAGTCGCCGGAGGGACATCCTGTCGTTCAATTCCCGGTGGCAATCACAGCTGCGTTAAGCGACGGTTTTGATGTCAGAATACCTGGGGTGAGTCACCTTTACACGATGGGCATGGTGCTAGGTATGACCCAGTGGTCAATCAACATGGTGCTGACAAAAGTTGCGACAAAATAGATGTTGGGCAGTGTTCTTTCGATGGAACCCTATCACCTAACCCCAATGGGTCTTGTGGTGAAAGTGACAACAGCAACGTTGCAGAGACTGCACAGAGCTTAGGGACGGCAGAGAAGGATGATGGGTTCGCTGGTGTGAGGCTGGTCAATGATGGTGAGCGGAGGGAGTCAAATATTGAAAGCTACTGTAAAATAAAAAGTGGGGTGCAGATGGGCCAACTTTTATGTCCACATTTTGAATTAGAAGGGAACATATCACGTGATGGTACAGTGGAGAGAGAAGATGCTGATGGTGATGCGCGTAAGTCGCCGGAGGGACATCCTGTCGTTCAATTCCCGGTGGCAATCACAGCTGCGTTAAGCGACGGTTTTGATGTCAGAATACCTGGGGTGAGTCACCTTTACACGATGGGCATGGTGCTAGGTATGACCCAGTGGTCAATCAACATGGTGCTGACAAAAGTTGCGACAAAATAGATGTTGGGCAGTGTTCTTTCGACGGAACCCTATCACCTAACCCCAATGGGTCTTGTGGTGAAAGTGACAACAGCAACGTTGCAGAGACTGCACAGAGCTTAGGGACGGCAGAGAAGGATGATGGGTTCGCTGGTGTGAGGCTGGTCAATGATGGTGAGCGGAGGGAGTCAAATATTGAAAGCTACTGTAAAATAAAAAGTGGGGTGCAGATGGGCCAACTTTTATGTCCACATTTTGAATTAGAAGGGAACATATCACGTGATGGTACAGTGGAGAGAGAAGATGCTGATGGTGATGAGGGCCCCATTATAGTGGAGAAGACTGAATTAATAAAAGACAGTATCACTCCTCTGGGCCCAATGGTGATTGAGCCTGATCCCAAATGGAAGGTCTATGCAAGGAGCAGGGGGTGCAAAAAGGAGAATGAATCCAGCAAAATTCAGGTCCAATGTGATGTCTCCAAAAAGAAGCTAAATAAAGACAAAGGTAAGGAGGTTGTTATTTATACTCAAGTGACATCTCCAAAAAGGCTGGGGGGGTAGTGGATTAAAGGAAGTTGCAGTATGGGGGGATGACTACAATGATAATGTCTAAGCGGGCTCGATGTCTGCGTCGAGTTCCTCAGCAAATGCAAAATTTGTTGCTGGCAACTGGGCCTTGGCAAAACAACTAGGTGTATTGCAATAATCAATAGGAAGTGTCCAGTAAATTGATGCTATTAGAAGAAAGAGATTTGGGAGAGGCTTTGAGGCTAGGAACAGTGATGGTATTTTATGAAGATCATGTCTTACCACATTAGGGGACTGGGGAGGGGTGTAAAGTAGAGCTCTATAAGAAAAATAGTGTGCAAAGAAAAAATTGATATGCTATGTTTATAGGAGACAAAAATAGAAATTATTGACAAGGTGCTATGCCAAGCTCTGTGGGGGGATTCTACTGCTACATGGGAATGTTTGCCTGCGTGTAACAAAGTCGGGGGTCTATTATGTATCTGGAATGAGGACTCATTTAAACTACAGAAAAAGGTGACTGGAAGTGGGTTCATCGATCTGGAAAGGTCTTGGGTAGCAGAAAATAGGAAAGTTACTATTATCAATGTATACTCACCCTGCGAATCAGCTTTGAATAGAGCCTTTTGGGAGGAAATTAGAGTATTAAGGAGAGCCAATTTGGGAGGTTTATGGTGCATAATAGGTGATTTTAACAACATTACAAGATCATCTGAACGATTGGGTACAAGTCAAAGGTTGTTGGATGAAGGTATTGTAAAGGAGTTTAATGAATGGATTAAGGATTTAGAAGTTGAGGAGGTGCCTCGGGCTGGGAGAAAATTCACCTTGTACAGACTAAATGGAACAGCTAAAAGTAGATTGGATAGAGCTCTTGTTTCTGCAGATTGGTTGACATTATGGCAGGATAGCACTCAATTTACATTGGACCACAATTTCTTTGACCATTATCCAATACTGCTTAAATCCTCTCTAGTTGACTGGGGTCCAAAACCAGTCCGGGTTCTAGATTGCTGGCTGGCTGATATTAATTTCAGGAAGGTTATTATAGAGACCTGGAATGCAAACTTGGGCTTTGGTTGGAGGGGTTATATGTTAAAAGAGAAGATAAAGAGTCTTAAACAGAAGTTAAAAGCATGGAACAAAGCCCAGTTCAGTGACATTCAGCAGAGGATAACAAGCATAGAAACGGAGACCAATAAGCTTGAAGTTGAAGCTGATGACAGACAATTGATTGAGGCTGAGATTAAAAAGAGGAAGCAATTACAAGAGGATTTGTGGTCTGCAGCAAAGGCAAATGCTTCAATGCTGAGACAAAAAGCTAGATCCAGATGGATCAAAGAAGGGGACTATAATTCCCGCTTTTTCCACTGGACAGTAAACTGGAATCGTAGGAAGAATATGGTGAATGGTGTGTTTGCTGGTGGGTGTTGGATTGAGGAACCAAGTAGGGTGAAGGAGGAAATTAGACTCTTTTTCAAGAACAAATAAGAAGAATCTGATCTGGATAGGCCTAAATTAGACGGTGTTATATTTAGGGAGCTGGAACAGCACCATAACAATCTTCTGGTGGGGCGGTTTGGCGAAGCTGAAGTGAGAGAAGCGGTGTGGAGTTGTGGCAGCGAGAAGAGCCCTGGTCCGGATGGTTTGAACTTCAAATTCATCAAGGAATTCTGGGTTATCATTAAACCTGACTTGCTTCGCTTCATGGATGAATTCTATGTAAATGGAATTTTTCCTAAGGGTGAGAATGCTTCATTCTTAGCATTGATTCCTAAGGTACACGATCCTCAGAATCTTACTGAATACAGACCTATTTCTTTAATAGGTTGTGTTTACAAGATTGTGGCTAAGGTGTTGGCATCTAGATTGAAGAAGGTGATGCCAATCATTATTGATGATTGCCAATCTGCTTTTATTGAAGGGCGTCAACTACTACATAGTGTGGTAATTGCAAACGAGGTTGTGGAATTTCTTATGTACGAAAAAGCTTATGACTTGGTAAATTGGGAATTTCTTTTGTACATGATGAAGAGGATGGGTTTTTGCAGTAAATGGATATGTTGGATGGAAGGGTGCCTAAAATCTGCCTCTATATCAATTTTGGTAAACGGAAGTCCAACAGCCAAGTTTGTTCCTCAGAGAGGTCTTAGACAAGGGGACCCCCTCGCCCCTTTTTGTTCAATATTGTAGCGGAAGGCCTAACCGGGCTCATGAGAGAAGCCCAAATGAAAAATCTGTATGACAACTTCAAGGTCCGGAGGAACCAAGTTGATATTAGTATACTTCAGTACGCCATATGATGAATGTATTGTCGTTGTTGATTAGATAGTTGATATAGTCTAGGGTACCTTAGCATCAAATTAGATCCATCATTTTGCCACACATCTTCCCAAAACAGTATCCTGGAACCACAACCCACCTTCCATCTAATCCCACTTCTAAGCCACTGCCCCTCATCAATGGAGTTATAAAATAAACTGAGATCCCTCCACCAAATAGATTCTTTTCCAGTTCGTGTAGGTTCTTTTAAACTCCTCCAACCCTCATACTTCGAGTCTAAAACTTGTGCCCATAATTCCTCTTGCTGGTGGAATAAATTCCAGTACCATTTCCCAAGTAGAGAGTAGTTAAATTTAGCTAAATCTTTAACACCCAGCCCCCTATTCTCCTTTGATTGACAGATCATCTCCCATCTTACCCAAGCCATTTTCCTTTGTTCATCATTACCACCCCATAAAAACCTCTTCTGGATTCTCTCCAAGCACGCTATCACCTTCTTCGGAGCCCTGAAAAAAAATAAGAGGAAAATAGGAATCGAGTTTAAAGTTGACCTAATCAAGGTCACCCTGCCCCCAAAAGAAAAGTATTTCATTTTCCATTTAGCTAATTTTCGCTCATATTTCTTGATTAAGGAATCCCATGTCTCAATACGTCTTGGATTGGCTCCAATAGGAACGCCAAGGTATGAAAATGGTAGCTCCAGCCTTGTATAGTTGAGATAAGCTGCAGCATTATTGGCCCACTGATCATCTCTTCCAAAGACCCCAAATCTGCTCTTGGCAAAGTTAATTTTCAACCCCGATACCAGTTCAAAACTCCTCAACGTCACCTTAATGACTTTCACATTTTTGGTCGATGCATTACCAAAAAATATAGTGTCATCAGCATACTGTAGAATACTGATATCAACACCTTTCCTTCCCACCTTATATCCTTCAAAGAGATTCTTTGACTGAGCTTCTCTCATCATTCCAGTCAAGCCTTCAGCCACAATGTTAAACAAAAGTGGGGCAAGTGGATCACCTTGTCTAAGGCCCCTTTGTGGTGTGAATTCCGTAGTAGGACTGCCATTCACCAGGATTGATATAGAAGCGGATTTTAAACACCCTTCAATCCACATAATCCATCTAGAACAAAAACCCATCCGCTTCATCCTGTATGAGAGAAATTTCTAGTTAACTGAATTGTATGCCTTTTCGTAGTCAACTTTGAACACTAGGCAGCTTCTGTTTTCCCTTTTTGCCTCAACAACAACCTCATTTGCTATGAGTACACTATGCAGCAATTGTCTCCCCTGGATAAAAGCTGATTGTCGATGGTCAATAATAAAAGGTAACACCTTTCTCAGTCTTGCAGCTAATACCTTAGCCACAACCTTGTACACACAGCCTATTAAAGAAATAGGTCTGAAATCATTTAATCCCTGTGGATCATTAACCTTGGGGATTAAGGTTATGAAAGAAGCACTGCCACCCTTAGGGATTTTGCCGTTTACATAAAATTCATCCATGAACCACAGAAAATCAGCTTTGAGGATCTCCCAAAATTGTTTGATAAATTTGAAGTTAAAACCATCCGGTCCAGGGCTTTTTTCATTTCCACAAGCCCACACTGCATTCTTCACCTCCAATGCGTCAAAGCGGGCCATCAAACTGTCCATGTGCTGCTGTTCAATGGCTTTGAAGTTAGTTCCATCTAAATTAGGGCTGTTCATAACCGGCTTCTCAAATTTCTTCTTGATGAATAGCCTGATTTCTTCTTTGACTTTGTTGGGCTCAGCAATCCAACACCCATCAACCATTAATCCTCTGATCATGTTATTGTTGCGCTTCCAGTTTACAGTCATATGAAAGAATCTAGAATTGCAATCTCCCTCTTTTATCCACTTGGATCTAGCCTTCTGCCTTAGGATTGAAGCATTTGCCATGGTTGCAGCCCATAGCTCCTCCTGTAGTTGTTTTCTTTTCTGCATCTCATCATCATTTAACTGTCTCCCATCACCCTCAATTTCTAATTTGTTGAGTTCCATCTGCAAAGATTGGATCTTCATCTGCCTTATATCCTCCCATAGTTTTCTTTTCAAAGATACCTCACAAGGAGAATAAATATTCACAACAGTAACCTTACTGCCATCAGCAACCCATATCCCATCCAGGTATATAAATCCAGCACCCATCACCTTATGGGTACAATGAATCAATCTGGTTGGGAATGGCAGCTTAGCTGGAGAAGAAATCTTATGGAGGGAGAGGTAGAATCTGCTATCAAATTCATGGAGGATATTCAAGATATGGCCATACATGTACAAATCATGACACCTGGATTTGGATGGCCGACCTGAGCGGGAAGTATACAGTGGGAAGCGCTTATCAGTGTATTAACAGTTAAGTGAATAGCCTGCCTCAAGAGGATATATATAAGGGGTTGTGGAAGTTAAAAATACCTAATAAGGCTATATGTTTTGTCTGGAGACTTTTCAGGGACAGGTTACCTTTGAAAGTGAACCTGTTGAAAAGGAATGTGGAACTCAACGACAATTTATGCCCTTTTTGCAGGAATTAAGAGGAAGATGTATCACACTTATTTTTCAGCTGTCAGAATATCCTACCACTATGGTGGGAATGTTTGATGTGGATCAATGTTGCAAGTGTATCTGCTGTAACTCCAAAGGACCATTTCCTGCAACATTCTTTCTATGGATACAATGGTATTAAAATGATGAGATGGCAGACTTGGTGGGTAGCTTTGACATGGACTATTT
>PYAF01000799.1:160780-189478 GCA_007407185.1 Glycine tomentella
ATATATATATATATATATATATATATATATATATATATATATACTTTATTTTTGCTGGCCAAAAAAAAAAAAAACAATGAGTAGCATTGTCAAGCATACTTTATAATAATCTTCATCAGCATTTTATAGAAGAGCGGAAGCGCACCACATGCACCATGCTCCTTACAACAGTTTGACTATTTTTTTTTTTTTTGATCGGCAAAGATAAAGTATAATATTAATATTAGGGCAAAAGATACAAGTATAAAAACGAAAACAAGTCCATGCTAGCAAAAACCATAGCTATGGCAGCCTAATACATAGAAGGCCTGAATTAGAATACCATAGCGAGGATGGACAAAGCCCCCCACACAAGTATGATAATAGCCTTCCCTATACACAAAACATATCCCTAGTATTAGATGACCATACATGAAACGGCAAGTAAAAGCCTTTATCCAAATTTTTACACCACCACCAGCAAAAGAAGAGGGCATCATCAAACAGCCTCTGGAACTAATTGAAGCTCCATTTCAACACAAGTGGTAAAATTTCTACAACCTAAATAGATAGGAACTAATTGCCAAACAATATCAAGATAAGGCATAAAGAATTTTGTCAACTGGACTACCAACCTTAACCATAGTATCCCGCATAAAGTCATATTCAAATCTTTTTAGCTGGAGTTGAAGGACAGGAGGAAAATCAATAAATAGGACACCTTTCTTAGCATCCTGAAATAATCATGTACAATTAAAAAGTAAATTAATTTATGCATCAAGCTCAATAAAAAAAAAATAAAAAACTACTTAAATTTTTGCATTCAAACAGTATTAGAGAATGTGATTGTATAACTGTGAAAACAGTTTTGTAATATGATTGCAAGGGTTGTTAGCTTTTGCTAACAGCACCCCTCTGTGTTTGCCAGTTAGTTTTTGTTATGGTTAGTTCAGAGGTTCAAAGGTCTATATATACCTCTTTTGTAACTAAACTCAAACTAACTTTTCAGTCTGAAATTATATCAATTTTCTCTCTTCTTCCTCTCTTTTTATCAAAGATGATATCTAGAGCCAATTTTTCGCAGTGATCGTGCCTTCGCAAGTTCTCGATCCATTCATCCATGGCTTCCGCTCCTTTGAATTCGTCTCTCAATCCTTCCCAAACTCCATCGCCAAGAAACTCAATGATTCGAACTATCTCCACTGGCCACATGTAGAACCAATTCTCAAATCGCATAAACTGTAGTGTTTCGTCGTCAATCCCATTGTTCCGCCTCGCTATCTCGTGGAAGATGATTGCATTGTTGACCGTGTGAATCCTGAGTATGAAGCTTGGGAAGTTCAAGACCAAATGCTTCTTGTTTGGCTACTCCCTATGAATCTGTTCTGTTATGTGTCCTTGGCTCGAAACATTCCTATCAGGTTTGGGAAAAGATTCATGAGTATTTCAGTCTCCACATGAAATCTCATGCTCGCCAGCTGCCAACTACGATGCGTGCGGTTTAGCTTGAAGGTAAATCCATTGATGATTATCTGCATAAATTTAAAGGATATGTTGATGAGCTTGCTGGTGTTGGAGTTCCAGTCCGTCATTAGGACTACGTCGACGCGCTTTTTGAAGGCCTCCTATCAGATTATGCGCTGGTGATCTCCATCATTGAGAGCAAGAAACGTACTTCATCCTTCCCCGAGATTGAGGCCTTGTTTTAAGAAACTCACCTTACTCGCTACAATAAAAAAGTTTAGACATTGAGTTCTCCGTCCTTGAATTACACTCAAGGCTATTTGCACTATAATTCCTAGAAAAATCCGGTGACACTAGTGGTTTTAGGGGATCATATAGCCGCAACAATGGTGGTCGTGGCAATTTTCCTGATCGTTGTGCCAGTAGAAAGCCATAGGCGGGTTGGACTTCAAAAACCCAACCAGAACAGAAAGGGTACAAGTTAAGCCCTCCCCTGAAAACAAAAAATATCCCTGACATTACAAGACCAGTAATGGAACGGAGTGTCAAAGCCCTTCTCCATGTTTTTGGTCCACAGCCAGCAAAAAAACAGAGCGTCATCCTAAAGCTTTTGGCTGTTAAAATTCCCATTTTGGAATAAGATTCTGTTTCTATGCCTCCAAATAGTCCATGTCAAGGCTACCCACCATAGTTGCCATCTCAGCAAGCATACTCCAATATGATAGAAGTAGGAATGTTGCCTAAAATGTTCCTTTGGTTTTATGGCTGCAGCATAAGCTATAGATCGCCAAGACATAGTTTCCCACCACAAATGGCTAATCTTATCACCGCTAAAAAAAGATGACCCACATCTTCAGCAGAAGTCCTGCAAAAAGGGCAATGCAGGTCATTGACATCCACATTCCTTCTGCTTAGATTCAGCTTAGTAGGTAGTCTGTCCCCAAATAATCGCCAAGCAAAGCAAGATACTTTACTAGGGATTTTAAGCTTCCAAAGGTCCTTCAATACTTCACAAACATCCGGGGGTGACCAGGCCCTAAGAAGTGGTGGTGGTGGACCCGATAGAGGCCGCGTTGGTGTCAAATTTGCCTTAAGTACGGCAATACTACCAATGTCTGTCACTTTCAATCTGACATGAGTTTTCAGCCTCATGAATCACTCACCTTCTTTGATCCTGCCACACTTCAACTAATTCCCTACTCCTCTAGTTCTGCCAGGACTTCCAATACCTGGATTAATCCCAATTCCAAGCCTGTTGTTCCAGCATTCAATCAACCCAGTGTTATGCTTAGCAATTCCTCCTCTCCTGGAAATGGCCATACTAGCTCCACCTAGATTCCAGACTCTGGCGCTAGCTTCCATGTGACTGATGAATCACATAGAACATCAAGCAGTCCACTCACTTTGATGGACCTGATCAAATTTTCATAGGAAATGGTGAAGGTTTGAGTATCTCTGGTGTTGGTTCCTCTTCTTTTGTGTCTACCAATTATTCTCGCATTACATTTAAACTTCACAAGTTAGTACATGTTCCATCAATATCAAAAAATTTGTTAAGTGAGTCAATTTGCTTAAAGATAACTATTTTATTTAAATTCCACTCTCACTTGTGTCTTGTGAAATCTCAGGAGACCAATAAAGTTCTTCTTCAAGGAGTTGTCAGTGCTGATGGTCTTTTCTCTTTTCATAACCTCAATCTTCAAGACAACTCACCCATGTTGTTGTCTACTTCAATTTCAGATAATGTCTAGTACAACTACTACTGTTAATAAAAGCTCTAGTGTTGTTTCCAATTCTGTTGTTTCTTCTCCTAGTACTGCTAGTCTTTGGCATGCTAGATTAGGTCATCCTAATAGTCATGTAATGAAACTAGTCTTCAATCATTGTAATATTTTCCCATCTAATAAAAAAATTTCAGACTTTTGTTCCTCCTTCTGTATGGGAAAGTCTCACAAATTACCATCTCATACTTCTACTTCTGTTTACTCTCCTTTGGAGCTTATCTTCACAGATTTGTGGAAACCCTCTCATTTAACTTCTGGTTTTAAATACTATGTATCCTTTATTGGTGCCTTTTTCAGGTACACTTGGATATTTCCTATTAAATCTAAAGCTGAAACACTTTCTGTTTTTCAAGCTTTTAAATCACTAGTTGAACTGCAACTTAATACTAAAATCAAAAGTGTTCAATCTGATTAGGGGGGTGAATATAGACCTTTCTCTGCTCTTTTAACCTCCTATGGCATCTCTTAGATTTATTTGTCCCCACATGCATCCTCCATCAAAATGGTGTATCATCCATAACACCAAAAGAACATTTCCTTCAGCATTCTTTCTACGGACACAATGGAATTATTTTGATGAGATGGATGACTTGGTGGGCAGCTCTGACATGGACTACTTGGCACCACAGGAACAAAATCATTTTTCAAGGAATCAGTTTTAATCGACACAATTTGATGGAGGATGCATTATTCCTATGCTGGTCGTGGCTTAGGAATTTAGAGGAGGGCTTTAATTTCCCTTTCCACTTTTGGTCTACTAATATGGGGTTGGCTTTTGTAATCAGGGGAGGGTAGAAATTTGAATTTTTGTATGATGACCTAGTCTAAGTCAGAACTCAGGTGGCTTTCATCATGCTTTCATGTTTTAAGCTTCCTTCGTTCTGGTTTGTTTTTCTAGGTTTTGTTTTGCAATACTCCTTGTAATGCAGACTTTTCTTCTCTATATATATATAATAATTATTTTTGCTGGCCAAAAAAAAAATATATAATTTACTTGGGCCTTACTGTTGGAATATGAACAATGAACACTCTTTTTCATTACATTCAGATTGAAACCCAAAGGGTTCATTATATACAACTAATTCTAATATTCTAGAATATTCCACAACTAATTCTAATACTCTAGAATATTTCACAACTAATTCTAATACTCTAGAATATTCCACAACTAATTCTAATATTCTAGAATATTCCACACTCCCCCTCAAGTTGGGAGATATATATTAATCATTCCCAACTTGCTAATTAAATTCTCAAAGGTGGGCTTGTGTAATCCTTTGGTGAGAATATCTGCAGTCTGCTCTTTGGTAGGTATACATGACAAACATACACTACCATCCTCCAGTTTTTCTTCAATAAAAAGACGATCAACCTCCACATGTTTAGTTCTGTCATGGTGAACTGGATTTTGAGCAATACTGACAGCAGAAGTCTTTTTAACCAGATTCCTTCACAAATACCATGGGCTAGAGCCAAAAATTCTACTTTTGCACTGCTTCTGGCAACAACTGTTTGTTTCTTACTTCTCCAAGTCACAAGATTTCCCCAGACATAGGTACAATACCCTGAAGTGGATCTTCGGTCCATTACCGAGCCAGCCCAATCTGCATCTGTATATATTTCAATCATCCTCTTGTGTCCCCTTTGAAAGAACATTCCTCGATCAGGGGTGTTTTTGAGGTATTTGAGGATTCCATAAACTGCACTAAGATGTTTTTCCTTAGGAGAATGCATGAATTGACTAACCATGCTAACCGCAAATGCAATATCAAGCCGAGTGTGAGATAAGTAGATCAACTTCCCCACCAACCTCTGGTACTGCTCTTTGTCAACTTCTTTCCCATCTTCAATTCACAATTTAATATTAGGATCAATTGGAGTCACTGTTGGTTTGCACCCAAGCATTCCTGTATCTTGCAACAGGTCTAAAATATATTTCTTCTGAGTTAAAGAAATTCCTGCCTTACTACAAGCAACCTCCATGCCAAGGAAATATTTGAGAACTCCAAGATCTTTTAGTTCAAATTGATCAGCTAAACACTGCTTCAAAGAGTTTATCTCCTCACAATCATTTCCTGTGACAATTATATCATCAACATAAACAATGAGAATAGCAATTTTGCCATCACCAGAGTGTTTATAAAATAGAGTATGATCAGTCTGAGCTTGGAGGAATCTTCTTCCCTTCACAGCTTGGGTAAACTTTTCAAACCACTCTCTAGGGGATTGTTTAAGCCCATAGAGAGATTTCTTCAACTTGCATACTAATCCGTCTCCTTTTTCAAAACCAGGTGGTGGACCATATAAACTTCTTCATGTAAATCTCCATTCAAGAAGGCATTCTTTACATCTAACTGTTGCAAGGGCCAATCAAGGTTGGCAGCAAATGATAATAGAACTCGGATAGTGTTTAGTTTGGCAACTGGTGCAAATGTTTCTTGATAGTCTATCCCATGAGTTTGAATGAATCCCTTAGCAACATATCTCGCCTTATACTTGTCGATGCTATTATCTGCATTAAATTTTATTATGAACACCCACTTGCAACCTACTGTTTTCTTTCCTCTGGGCAATGCTTCAGATTCCCATGTTCCATTTTTTTTAAGTGCATCCATTTCTTCAAAGACAGCATTCCTCCATTTTAGGTCATCAACTGCTTCTTGGATGTTATTGGGTATTTTTGTACTGTCTAAAATAGTGTTGAAAGCACGAAAACCTGGGGATAACTTTTCATACGAGATATGATGAAAAATAGGGTGAGCAGTACAAGATCTGGTACCTTTTCGAAGAGCAATAGGTAAATTTAGGTCAGCTGCATCAGTCTATTTAGGTATTGGGTTGTTGGAACTAGGACTTGAGTCAGAATCTTGGCAGTCTAGAGGCTTCTGAAGTGTTTTTTGCCTGCTATAATTTTTCCCTATTTACCAAGAGAATCTTCAGTCGCTAGCACAGTAGCTCGCCCTATCTCCTACACAATAACTCCCCCTGTCTCTAAAGGCAAAGGTAGAACAACGGACTCATTTGGTTTCCAATATTTATCTTCATCTACCCTAATAGACTCCCCTTGAAGAGAAGTCGAAGGAAAAAAGGATTGTGTCTCATAAAATGTGACATCCATAGAAACAAAGACCTTACGGAGAGAAAGTGAGTAACATTTGTAACCCTTTTGGTTAGGAGGATATCCTATGAAGACACATCGAATAGACTTAGGATCGAGCTTGGACCTTTGATGGGGAGGAACATGTACAAAAGCCACACAGCCAAACAACTTGAGAGGAAGGGAAGAATGAACCCAAAAAAAAGGAAAGGTGTCGATAAGACAAGATAAGGGGGAATGAAAATTTAGGATACGAGAAAGCATCCGATTGATGTGATATGATGCATGCAAGACAGCTTCCCCCCATAGATATTTAAGGACATGCATGGTAAACAAAAGAGCTCGAGCAACTTCAAGAAGATGTCTATTTTTTCTTTCAGCCACCCCATTTTGTTGAGGGGTGTTAGGACAAGAACTTTGATGGAGAATATCATGTTGGGTGAGATAGTCTCCAAGAACAGAATTAAAATATTCAGTACCATTGTCAGTTCGAAGAATTTTGATAGAGGTCTGGAACTGAGTTTGAATCATAGCATGAAAGTTTTTAAAGGTGGATACAGCATCAGACTTATCCTTTAAAAGATATACCCAACATACCCTAGAATGATTATCAATAAAAGTAATAAACCAACGAGCACCGGAGATATTTTTCTCACGGGCTGGGCCCCATATATCACTATGAATCAAGGTAAATGGAGAAAAATCATGATGGACTCTAGGAGGATAAGAAACACGAGAATGCTTTGCAAACTGACAAATATCACAAGAAAAAGAACCGGATTTTTTTTTATAAATAAGTTTGGGAACAACTTCTGAAGATAAAAGAAATTTGGGTGTCCTAACCGACGATGCCATAACAAAACATCATTACAATCATCAGACAAAGATAATGAGTGGTGTGCAAAAACTTTTGTTTCATTAGGATCCTTTTCAAAATAGTAAAGCCCTTCTTCCTCTCTAGCACTGCCAATCTTCAGCCCCAAGTCCTGTTCATGAAAATCACAAGCATGGACAGAGAATTTAACAACGCAATTTAACTCAGATGTAAGTTTGCTTATAGAAATGAGGTTACAAGTAAGAGAGGGAACATGAAGGACTGAGTCCAAAGTAATGTGTTCAGAAATTTTAATGGATCCCTTTCCAGCAATAGTAGAAAAGTTGTCATCGGCTGTTCTTATTCGTGACATTTGATAGTAAGGGGTATAAGAACAAAACAAGGTTGCATTACCTGTCATATGATCAGAAGCCCCTGAATCAAGAATCAAATGATTACTACGATCAACATGGAATGTCGTACCTTGTTGAGCAACATGACTAGTTGCTTCAGCAGATTGAAGCATCACCTTCTGAAATTGCTCATACTCAGCCTTAGAGATGAAAACAACACCAGAATTAGGAGAGGCACGAAGCTCCTCACTCGTATTATTAGAAGAGACTTGATAAGCACGACTCTTGTTCTGCCCCTTTTGTTTCCAATTTGGTGGTTTGCCATGAATTTCCCAACATTTTTCGCGAGTGTGACCACCCTTATTGCAATGAGTGCACCAACAGTCAGTACGTTTTGAATCAACAGAGTGACGAGCAGTATTTTTGTAACAAGGGCAGATACATCAAAGGACTTAGAGTCCTTGACACCCAACATAACTTTCCGACAAAGCTCCTCCCGTCGCACCTCGGAAAAAGCAGCAACAAGAGATGGTAATGGGTTCTGCCCCAATATTCTTCCACGAACATCATCAAGATCATGATTAAGACCAGCAAGAAAATCATAGAGACGCCTTTTCTCAACATAATTTTTAAACTTTGAATTAGCTTCTAAACCTTGAAGGTCTGTTGCATCATAAAGGTCCAACTCCTGCCACAGGGTTTTTAAAGCAAGAAAGTATTCAGTAACAGTCATCCCACCTTGACGTAAGTCTCTCACCTTGGTATTGAGTTCAAAAGCTTGAGAAGCATTTCCCAAGTCAGAATAATATTCTTTAACAGTCATCCCACCATCTGTGGTTTCTACACCCCATTCCTCTCAACTGTCTCCTTCTCATTCCCCTTCTTCACCTCTTGTTCCCCCTGGTTTTCCCCCTATTCCAGTCCATTCTCCTACTGACTCTCTCCCCATATCTTGTCCATCCACTTCTTCTGAGTCTTCCTATGTTCATCCTCAAACTTCAGAGGCCACAACCATTATTGAACCTTCTAAGTCTGTTCCAGCACATAACTCTAAGGATTAGAAATGGGAGTAGGATGAGAAACTGACTCGATGACAGGTCCTTGGTTGAAATGGACTCAGTAGCTATAGAACCGGAAGTAGAAGAGGAAAAAAGTGTAGGGAAAGGAAATTGATTTTCATTGGAGAAAAAAAAAAAACATCTTTTGAAATGAAAATTCTCCCAGAAGAGGACAGGCACTTATAGCCCTTGTGACTGAGTAAATAACCCAAAACACAAATTCAGAGGACCTAAACTCAAGTTTGAGTATTATAAGGACACAAGAAGGGAAAACATGAGCAACCAAATACTCTGATAATCAGGTTCAGTTTGAAAGAGAACAGTATAAGGAATGGCAAACTTTCAATGACACTAATCAAATTCTTAGTGATTTGAAGAACAAGAAGCATGTTTTTAAGAATAAGTTTGACATTAAGCCTGAAGGGGGAAACAAAATTGGAGTGACCAAAGGCTGAGATATTCAGACCTCGTCCATTACCAATGAAGATCTGATCAGGACCATCAAAAGGAGCTGTTTGCTGGATATTCTGAGTTATTGGTCACATAAAAGGAGGCTCCAGAATCTGGAGACCATGATGATTATTAGAATATGTATTTAAACTGTATAAACAGTTTTGTATTATGCTTTGCAAGTGCTGTTAGCTTTTGCTAACAGCATCTTTGTTAAGGTCTGTTAACATTTGCTAACAGCACCTCTGCATATTAGGTAGTTAGTTATTTTCTGTTAGGTAGTCAGTTAGTTTCTGATCAGAGGCTTATATTTTTATTTTTTTTTTATCAGCAAAGATAATATATGTATATATATATATATATATATGAAAAGGTATAGTACAAGTAGTACCATAGCACAGACACCTAGCATCAACGACAATCCTATGGCACCGTAATACACGAACAGACATGAATTAAAGGGCCAAAAGACTGCGAAGGTGTAGTACCAAAAAACATTAGGAAATTAAATAGTAACCCTGCTCCTAATTACAAAAGCCTCCCTCTCAAATTACTAGACCAAAAATGAAAGGATTTATCAAATCCTTTCTCCAAGGAAACAGAAATAGAATCTCAGTTCAGTTCACTCTGTTTTCTCTTATATGTTATCTCTCTCACTCTTCTAAAAATGATGAACCATTAGAGTCAGAATTTGCCACCATAGCCTGTGAAGGGATTGAATTAGTACTCTGAGAATTATGATTCTGATTTTGATTTTGCTGCAAACTCCAGCTGGAATTGGAGGAATTGTTCCAGTTGCTGTTTGGATTCTGATTCTGACCCCAATTTTATTACTATTCCGATTGTTCCAGTTGTCTGGTTACGATTGCCCAAAATTGTTGTTGTTACCACTAGTTGCAGCTTGATGATACTAAGGGTTGAGCCTATTGTAGCAGGTCAGAGCTGTGTGATTATACTTGAAACACACTTAACATTGAACTGAGCTCCGACCACCACTGCGTCCTCCACCGCAGTTGAAACCACCTCCTCCACGGTTGTTACGACCACCAGAACCTTGGGAATCTAAAGAATACTGATTCGTTTATTCGTATACACAGCATTGGTGTTTGAGTATGAATTCAAGTTGTCATTCTCGGTAGAATGTGACACTCAAATGAGTAAGGTTAACTGTTGGCGTAAAGGAATTAGTCGAGGACTCAAGCCTGGTATATTTGCGAAGCCGCAACTCCTACGCAAAAATATAACCTTCAGCCTCTTCAATGGTGATTTGAGGGATGCAACTTTCGACCAAAGCAATAACAGAATCAAACTCTCAAGGAATGCCCTCAAGACTCGAATCCAAGTGTTCAAGATAGGTAGTAGCATCGCCTACAGAAGCAAGCTCATTGATGAGCACCTTAATGCGAGAAAGAAAATCAGACACAAGATGGTTGTCAAGAGTAGTGTGACAAAGAGCTGCTTGCAATTGACGAGCTTTCATCCGAGTATGATGATGAAAATAGGCAAGGATCTTATTCCACACCTGATACGAGTGACTAGATCCAAGAACACGAGCACGAATCTAGCTTGAAAGAGTAGATTGAAGCAAAACAAGCAAAAATTTATCTTGCTTCGACCACAACGAAAATGAAGGATTCACATGATCAAGATCATGATCGGTGTCCAAAAGGTATTGTAGAGGAATTTGAGGATTAGCCACAAAACGATTGAGACAAGAGATAAAATTGCTGGCTGAACTTGTCGCTAGAGTAGAAAATTTGTATCATTCAACTTTTTGGGGATTTGATGCAAAAATTTTGTGGTGACTGGAGAAACTGGAACATCTTGACTCATTGGAAAAGAGTTAACTGGAATCGCACCAAAATTGTGAGGAGTCACGCCAGAATTGAACGGAATCTCAGAGTAGAACAGAAAATTAGAACTAACCAAAATTGTGTGGAGTCACGCCAGAATTGAATGGAATCTCAAAGTAGAACGGAAAATTAGAACTAACTGGAATCTCATTGGCCGGAACTTCACCAATCGGAACAGCACCTGCACCAGTGTTAACCAGAGTAGCACCAGGATTTGGGGAAGCCATGAAAAAGGATCAAAAAGCTCTGGATACCATGTAAAGAAGGTATAGAGAGAGAGAGAGAGAGAGAGAGAGAGAGAGAGAAAGCGAATCACGACTTGTATTATTGAAGAAGAAAATACAAAGCCACTGAAATATCTTACAAGAGCAGTATTTATACTACTGAGATTCAGTTATAACTGTCAACTGACTAAGGCGAACTGTTAAATGACTACAGTATAAAAACTAAGGTTAGTTATTCATATACACTTACAAAAAACTATGGAACTGTCAATTTACTGTTTCCTGCACTTTCCCAGCTAATATTCAGGAAGATGCATCACAGTTTGAAAAATGCACCCAACATCTGACCAGACGGTATCGATGCAGAAGACAAGAAGTAATTCGTCAAACCCACAATTTCTTATATTTTAAAATGGAAATGGTTCATAGAAGACATTATAATAATATGAAAATAAGTTTACAAAAAATTCTTTGAAACACACGAAGGTTAACTTCTACAAATATTATAAGGTGCTTCAGCATTTATGAATAGCAACAAACCTGCAAACCATACTGTTCAGCATGATATTTGTTATCCCCCTCAAGACTTTCAACTTCAACATACTTATCAAAGGAAGCATAAACATCACGACAACCTTTGACATCAAGCTGAAGGTCTAACATGCATATGCAAAACTAAATTAGAAATACATAACAAGGAAGAACTAAGCATATAATTGAATTCAAAATGCATAAGTACCATAAAATGACTCCTTTCTAGTTGATTTGTAGTCTACATTGATACATTCTATGTAATTCATATGGTGTCCTTCAAATAATTTTTGTATGGTTCCCTCAACAACAGTTCCCTGAAGACAAATAACATAAAACAACCATTTTATATGGTCACTCATCAAGAAGAATCATGAACAAATATTCCAAAGCTCTTGCCTTACCTTCATTTTGTCTTCAAGTTTTTCACAAAGAACCCGATTTAGTTCTTGAACATCATGCTGCATGAAGGAATCATATGTATCCCATCCAAAAGACTTTGTCAGCTCCTTTGTCGCAACACTGGTGTCACTGTATTGAAGCTTGTAGAATAAACTTTGTAAGGCCAAAGGGATGCTACCAGTGGGCATATCATTCTCAGTTGTTGGCATATGGTACACAGCCTGAAATGTAATATCCAGGAACAACTTCCCATTACTTTTCAATGGATAAGTGGACTTCAGGCAAAACAAAATAAGACAAACCGTTCTAACCTTTCTAAAATAAGGAATATGGTACAAGGTTTGGAGTAGAGAATTCATATAACAAGTAGCTCCTTGGTTCTTAAGCCCGACATAGCCAGTCTCCTTCTTTGAATCATAAGTCCAGTAATCAACAATCCTACGAACAAGAACCTCAGCTTCGACTATAAGAGTATCATTCACAAGATACCCTCTACTAGGATCATACAATTCACCAAGAGGCATGAAGGATGTGAAACCCCAATCACTTTCGCGTGCATTAAACTGGTGCTGTGTGTCTGCACGGTGTAAATAAAATTAAGCTACACCAAGGTCATAGATAAATCCAAGAAAAATTGTGCACTTTCACTTCCTCTTTTAATAAAAAAATAATTAATTTAGACAAGTAACACCAACAAGTTCATTTAGCGGAAATAGACTATAGAACTCATCATCTCATTCTCCACCTAATTTTAAACAAGGTGCAAGAGGATGGAACCAAAGATTAACCACAATATGAACTCTGTCACACGTATATGAATGAATTTAAACAACTGCTAACCAATACCCCACCCCCATCCACTCCACCTTCCCCTTCCAAAAAGCCACTATCCTATAGTGAATACAGAACCAAAGGGAAAGATGCATAAAATTAACTAAGAAACTATAAATAAATTACAGAATGAGCAAAGGGGTCACATGATTTGTTGTAATGATAATTGAGTAATACATTATAAAAGAATCTTTAATGTGTGAGGAGGTATCAAATGCCTTGTATGATAGATGAGCGCCAATCTGCTTTCATGGAGGGTAGGCATTTGTTTCACAGCGGTTATAGCTAATGAAATCGTTGAAGAGGCAAAGAGATGCCATAAAAGTTGTCTAGTGTTCAAAGTTGACTACGAAAAGGCATATGACTCTGTGGGCTGGAATTTTCTTTTATATATGATGAACTGGATGAGGTTCTGTACCAAATGGATTAAGTGGATTGAAGGCTGTTTGAAGTCAGCCAAGATATCTGTACTGGTAAACGAGAGCCCCACAGATTAGTTTTTCCCCCAAAAAGGCCTCAGACAAGGGGACCCACTAGCCCCTTTCTTGTTTAATATTGTAGCTAAGGGTTTAACTGATTTGAGGAGAGAATCTCTAGTAAAGAATGTCTTCGAATGTTAGGTAAAATGAACGATAGAGAGAGAGAGAGAGAGAGAGAGAGAGATGAACAGTAACTAAATTTCTTTTATTTCAAAAGAATGAAAAGTAGTTACAAAGCTGTATACGTGAGGTATTTATAACCTCTTACCACTAACTTGATGAAATATAACTAGGAACTGACAGCTGTACTTACAACTGTGCAGAGTACATAAAAGACTAACTACTAACTACAGCCTTGGCAATTACTAACTACAGCTTATTTACAAAGGAGTGCTGTTAGCAAAAGCTAACAGCACTTACATGCTCTAATATCCCCCCTCAAACTCAAAGGGAAAATTTTCAGAAGAAACATTTTTCACATTGAGTTTGTTCTTGAGAAAATCAAATCTGGAAGGAGAAAGTGGCTTGGTAAGAACATCTGTCCATTGATCCAAAGCAGGAATATGCACAATAGACAGCTGCTTGGCCAGAATTTTCTCTCTAACAAAGAAAACATCTATTTCCATATAATTGGTGTGGCTATGAAACACTGGATTGTGAGCAATAGATACAGCACTTTGATTGTCACAAAAAATAGTAGCAGTGGTGAAAGAGACTTTTAACTCAGTGAGAAGAGCATGAATCCAGGTCAATTCAGTGGAAGTTTGAGCTAAGCTTCTGTATTCAGCTTCAAAGCTAGACCTTGCTGTAACTTTCTGCTTGCGAGACCACCAAGAAATTAAATGGGAGCCAAGGAAAACAGCGGAACCAGAAATAGATCTTCTGTCATCAACATCAAATGCCCAGTCAGCATCACAAAAGGCATGAAGAGCTAGAGGCTGGCTGACATCAACAGATTTGAACAGAAGTCCATGACCCACAGTTCCTTTAAGATACCTTAAAATCCTCTTAACTGCTGCCCAATGAGACTCAAAAGGAACAGCCATAAACTGACAAACCTTATTTACTGCAAAACTGATTTCTGGTCTGGTGAGAGTAGAGCATATTGCAATGCACCCACCACTGACCTAAACAAAGTACGATCAGAAAATATATCAGCACCATGTTTAGATAGCTTACAGTTAGAAACCATGGGAGAATAGATGGAGTGAGCTTCTGCCATGTTGGTTTTATGCAGCAAATCTCTAATATATTTGCTTTGGGTCATGAGAATAGAGCTATTGGACAGATGCTTAACCTCAATACCCAAGAAATAATCCAAATGTCCAAGCTGCTTGAGTGAAAACACATGATTTAGCCTAGTGGTGAGCTGCTGAATTAGAACTTTGGAGCTTCCAGTAATTATAATGTCATCTACATAAACCAGTAGATAAACAGTATGGAACTGATGGGCGTAAATGAAAAGAGAAAAGAATCACATTTACTCCCTATGAACCCAAACTGAAGTAGAGTGGACTTTAATCTGTCAAACCACTGCCATGGAGCTTGCTTTAACCCATACAGTGCCTTGTTAAGCTTGCAGACCAAGGTTTTATCTGCATTTTCAAACCTGGTGGCTTGTCATGTATACAGATTCTTCAAGGAAACCATTTAGGAAGGCATTGTTTACATCAAGTTGAAATAACTCCCACCCATGAGAAAGAGCAAGAGTGAGAACAATTATTATGGTTACAGGTTTGATTACAGGTGAGAAAGTTTCATGAAAATCAAAACCCTGCACTTGATGGAAGCCTTTAGCGACTAACCTGGCTTTAAATTTATTAAAAGAACCATCTGCATTTTCTTTAACCTTGAAAACCCACTTGCACCCGACAGCTTTCCTGTTAGCAGGTAGAACAACCAACTCCCATGTATTATTTTTCAACAAAGCATCATATTCTTGTTTCATGGCAGCAAGCCAGGTTGAATCTGCCAATGCCTGTTTCACATTTTTTTGTTCAAAATGAACAAGAAACAGGGAAGGATGTAATCTAGGATTATGAAGACCAGATTTGGACCTAGTTTGCATGGGATGAGTGCTAGCAAGAATAGAACTAGGTACAAAAGCAGATTCGGAAGAGGAATCAGTCACAACAATGTTTTCAGAGGCACTATTTTGTGTAGACTCAGACTCAACAGTGGTGACAGGTTGAGAAATAGATGGAAAAACAGTAGGATTAATACCAGAAATAGGAGAGAACCCAGGAGAAACACTGAGCAGGAATAGAAAGAGATGAGGAGAGTTGAGACTGTATAGAAGTAGGCAAGTCAGCAGGTGGAGATAAATTTGGATTTAGACTGAAATATGAATCAAAGTGTTTTTCAGGACTAGAATCTTTTGAAAACATTTCAGAATAAGGAAACCTTCCCTCATTGAACAAAACATTTGTATACTTTATGAGAATTGGAGTACCCTAAAAACACACACACTTATGACCTGAAATTCAGCTTGTGAGTATTGTAAGGCTTTAGAAGAGGAAAGCAAGAACAACCAAAGGTTGTAAGGAACCTAAAATCAGGACCCTTGTGAAAAAGAGTGGTAAAAGGAATGTCAAAGTTCAGAGAGGCAGTAGGAAGCCTATTTATCAGATAGACAGCTGTACTGAAAGCATAATCCCAAAACTGCAGGGGTAATGAAGCATGATGCAGTAAGGTAAGACCCAAATCCACTATGTGTCTATGTTTTCTTTCAACCACACCATTTTGATGATGAGTATGAGGATATATAAGTCTATGAGAAATACCATAGGATGATAAAAGAGTAGAAAAAGGCCTGTATTCACCCCCCCCCCCCCCCCCCCCAACCCCCCCCAATCCCCCCCAATCAGATTGAACATTTTTTATTTTGGTGCTAAGTTGCAATTCAACTTGAGTTTTGAAAGCCTGAAAAACAGAGATGGTTTCAGCTTTAGTTTTTATGGGGAAAATCCAAGTAAATTTTAAAAAGGCATCAATGAAAGACACATAGTACTTATATCAAGCAAAGGAGGTTAAATGAGAAGGTCCCCACAAATCAGTAAATATAAGTTCTAAAGGAGAATAAGTGGTAATGGAGGGAGAGGAGGGTAACCTATGAGATTGACCCATACAACAGGATGCACAAAAATCTGAGACATTTTTATTAGACTGTGAAATATTACAATGGTTGAGAACAAGTCTCATTACATGACTTGAGGGATGGCCTAACCTATTGTGCCAAACATTGTTGTTACAAGGAAAGGAAAAATCAGAATTTATATGTTTTGAGGAATAAGCATAAGTGGATAAAAGCTGAGGAGAAATATCCTGAAGCTTAAGATTATGAAAGCAATAGAGACCATCAGCTCCAACTGAACCTTGAAGCAAGATTTCACTTGTTTCCTGAGATTTTACAAGACAAACATAAGGATGAAATTCAAAGAAAACAGAATTATCCTTGGCAAATTTACTGACACTTAACAAATTTTTTGAGATGGAAGGAACACGAAGTAATTTTTGTAATTTAAAGGTGAAGTGACTATTATTAGGAGAAATAAAAGAAGAGGTACCAGCACCATAAATACCTAATCTTTCACCATTACCAATGAATATTTGATCAGGCCCATCAAAGTAATTAAACTATTTGATATGCTGAGATTCTCCAGTGACATGGAAGCTAGCTCCAGAATTTGGAATCCAGGAGGAGTGATCAGCACCAGACCCAGGAGAGACAGTATTTGTAAGCATAGCACTGGGCTGATTAGGAACAGAGGTTGCAGATTTCAAATTAGGATTAACCCAAGTGTTAGAAGGCCTTGTATGATCAAATCTGGATGAACAAAGATCTGAGAAGTGGCAGGATCATAAAACACTAAAGATTCATGAGGCTGAAATTGTGTATCAGTCCTGAAATGACACACATTTGCAGTGTGTCCATATTTAAGACAAATTTGGCACTGAAAGTTGGCAAATTTGCAACTGCCACGTCCTCTACCAGCTCCTGTACTGCCACGGCCATGATTATTTGTTCCTCTGAAATTCCCAGAATTACCACCCTTATGTGAATTGGAAGGTGAGTATCCTTGAGTATGGTTCAAGGAAGGAGAACTCAACAGCTGAGTTTCTTTATTGTAACGATTTATACGTGTCTCATGACCATATAACAAGGCTTCAATTTCAGCAATTGATGGAGTCTTTTCTTGCCTTCAATAACAGAAATAACAGATGCATAGTCTGAAGGAAGTCCTTCCAAAATAGCATCAACATACTCCTCATGATGAACTGGAACACCTACATCAGCAAGCTCATCCACAAATCCTTTAATTTTTATCAAATATTCATCCATAGACCTGTCAGAAAGTGATACTGCACACATGGCAGTTCTTAATTGTCTAGCCCTGGATTTAGTATGAAGACTGAAGTGTTCATGGATCTTTTCCCAGACTTGATAGGAATGATTGGATCCAAGAACGCGAGAAAGAACAGACTTGGAAATCGAAGCCCAATCGAGACCGAACGCAAACAGAAGCATGAACAAGAACAATCACGAACCAAATAATGTCACGAACAGAGAGGAATCGACGTTGAACAGTAACGAACATATAAAGGAGTCCAAACCAGCATCAATCAGCACAGACAACACCGAAAGAAAGATCCCTAGCTCAGACGAAACCAATCGAACTCGTATGGATGAACAAGAGCAAGCGCAATGAAGTTTGCAATCGTAATTCAGATACACATGAACAATAAAGAAAATCCAATCAAGAACAAGACTGGAACGAACAGGAAATCTGAACAGAACTTGTGAGATTGAACATGCACTGCACGATCAGTGCAAAAATTTTGCTCTTGATACCATGTTAGGTAAAATGAACGAAAGAGAGAGAGAGAGAGAGATGAACAGTAAATGAATTTCTTTTATTTCGAAAGAATGAAAAGTAGTTACAAAGCTGTACACATGAGGTATTTATAACCTCTTACAACTGTGCAGAGTACATAAAAGACTTACAGTTGTGCAGAGTACATAAAAGACTTACAGCTGTGTAGAGTACATAAAAGACTAACTACTAACTACAGCCTTGGTAATTACTAACTACAGCTTATTTACAAAGGAGTGTTGTTAGCAAAAGCTAACAGCACTTACATGCTTTAATATCGAAGGGTTTAAGGTAGGGAGGAATGGGGTGGAAATCAGCCTATTACATTATGCTGATGACACGATTTTCTTTGGGAAAGCATCAATAACCAATGTAAAAGCCATTAAGGTCATGCTAAGGAGCTTGAATTAGTGTCTAGATTGAAGATCAACTTTGCAAAAATTAATTTCGGGGCAATTGGTATGCCTCATAGTTGGGTACAAAATGCTGCCAATTACCAAAGTTATAGATTGTTGTTCGTACCATTTTCGTATCTAGCTATCCCCATTGGGGCAAACCCAAGGCATTGTGAGACAAAGGAGCCTATAGTCCAGAGATGTGAGGGAAAACTGTCCAAATGGAATCAAAGATATCTATCTTTCGGGGGAAGGGTAACTCTATTAAAGTTTGTCATAAATTCAATTCCTATTTTCTTTTTTCTTTTTTTTAGGGTTTCGAAAAAGGCGGTCGAGAGGTTAGTGAGGCTGCAACGATGGTTCCTGGTGGGAGGAAATTCTAATCAGCAGAAGATCGCCTGGTGAACTGGGAAACCATATGTCTTTCCAAGGAGAATGGTGGTTTGGGAGTGAAGGATTTAGTAAAGTTCAACAATGCTTTACTTGGAAAATGGCGATGGAATCTTTTTCACCATCAGGATGAATTGTGGGCGAAAGTATTGGAGTCTAGATATGGGAGTTGGAGGAGCTTGGATGAATAAAAAAGGAATAATAGTTAATCAATTTGGTGGCGGGATTTTAGTATCATGTGCAACTCTTCCGATGAGGTGAGTTGGTTTAGAAGTGGTGTAAAATGGAACATTGGTTGCGGGTCAAAGGTGAAGTTTTGGGAAGATGGATGGATTGGTGGAGGGGTGTCGCTGTTGGAGATGTGTTTTTTTTTTTTTTATCAGCAAAGATAATATATTATATATAAGAGAAAGGAGTACAAGTAGTATTGAAAAAGAAAAAGCTAACAGTAAGCCTAGCAGAGCTTTGGCAACCTAATACATGGTAACAACCCGAATTAAGGTGCCAAAGGTCACCCTAGGAAAAGCTCACCCTGTTGGCCGAAAGAAAACAATAAGAGCAAAATGAAAACCTCCCCTACTAACAAAAACCTTCTCTAATATGACTAGACCAATGGTAGAAAGGAATATAAAATCCCTTCTCCAGATTCGCTAACCAGACCCATCAAAGCTTTCATTATGGAAAACAATCCTGTTGCGATGAAGCCAAATGCTCCATGTCAAGGCTATCCACCAAATATACCACCTCTGAGCTTTAATGCCAGTAAACTTGCAGTAACTGTATTGAAGGAAATGATCAATTGGAATAACCGGGAATGCCCCTACCACATTTATCCAGCTCATAGATTCCCACCACAGCGGTATAATCTTGTGGCAGCTAAAGAACACATGTGATGCATCCTCAACAAAATTACAACAGAAAGGACAACTATGATCACCAATATTATATTTCTATGTACCAAATTCCTCTTAGTTGGCAAGCGGTCTCTCAGTAACCTCCAAGCAAAACAAGAGGCTTTACAAGGGATGCGTAGCTTCCAAAGATCTTTGTACACCTCCTCCTAACCCTGGGTATCCAACACCCTATTTAATAGCTTGTATCCGCATATGTATAGCATATCTCAACAACATCATCAATTTATACGACAGTTGGGGATAGCATTAGAGGGGGTGTTGGGGATGGCATTTGCAATGGAGAAGATTATTCAGGGAACCGGAGATTGTCATGGTCACAAAATTCATAGAGGACATCGAAGGGGTGGTAGTACAAGCTAACCATCAAGATAGTTGGTGATGGGGGGAAGATCCTAGAGGAAGTTACAAAGTGGCCAGCACTTACAAAATAATCAGTAGATTTCCGTCAGAGGAAAATAATGATGGTGTGTTCAAGGAGTTATGGAAAGTCAAAGTCCCATTTAAAATGTCATGCTTTGCTTGGAAGTTGATTCGGGATAGATTACCAACAAAGATGAATCTGAGTAGGAGGAATGTGATTCTGAATGACGTAACCTGCCCTTTTTGTAGAACATGTAAGGAGGATGTGTCACACCTTTTCTTTGGCTGTGACAAAATTTGGCCTCTATGGTGGGAAGCATAATCGTGGCTAAACATCGTCGGCATTTACCGGAAACACCTAGTGCTCACTTTCTGCAGCAAACTCACGGTTATCTCAAGGGCATAAGAATTCAGCGGTGGCAAACATGGTGGATGTCATTGACGTGGTGCATATGGAACCATAGGAACAGGGTGGTCTTCTCAAATGAAAGCTTTAATGATCAAAAGCTGTTGGATGATGCCATTTTTTACTGTTGGTTATGGCTCAAAAATTTGGGAAAAGGATTTGATATCCCTTTCCATTCTTGGGCCAATAATATAAGGGTCAGGTTTTGTACTTGGGGGGGGGGGGGGGGGGGGGGGGGGGGGGGGGGGGGGGGGGGGGGGGGGGGGGGGGGGGGGGGTTGGCTTTATAGGTTATTTTTTGTGGAGGGGTACCTAGTCATATATAGTCTTATGGATTCCTATTGTTCTGTTCGTATCAGTCTATTCAATAAAATTCTTCCAAATTATTTATTTTCTTTGTCATACCAACTGCTGGGTTTGTATCAACGAATAATCTATGTCATCATGTAAAAGTGTAAAAGATCAAATTGCAGGGACTACCTTTTCTCATAGAATACTTATTATGCATTTGATTAACAACTGCCAAGCTAAACTGTGCATATCTACTCCAACCATAGGGCAAACTAGCTGAATCAGCAACATCCAAATACATGGACAAATAGTCCACATTGTTTCCTTTTGGGAAAATAAGCACACGCCTGCCAAGATAAAACCAAGTTTGGCATAGGTAATCACTGAAAATGAGTATACATACCAGAGCATATTCAAGAAAATAGAACACGATTATTAACAAGTTTAGTAAATCTCAGAAAAATACCATTTATAGCCACCAACAACAAATATTTCCGAATAGAGCTTCTTTGTATTCAGCCTTGAAAAGTTGTCAATTCTCCATGTAAATCTAGATGACGGAGGATCTTCAACGGGCTGACTCTCCACAGTATTGGCATTTTCAGGTTGAGCTCCAACTAACAATCATCAAAGGAACAAAAAGAAAAAGGAACAATCACGTATCACATCTGGAATTAGCAGAAAACTTAATTTACCAACAAAAAAAAGAAAAAAGAAAAAAAACATGACCATAACTGAACTAGACCCTCCAACAGCTGACCAGGAACATAAGTAAAAAATGAGGTTGGAGAAATAATTACACAATCAACAAATGCATCGAAATCCCACAAGTTCCAAATTACAAACCAAACAAATGATTGGATGCAAATTATTTTCCGTTCTGAAACTTAGCTGAAAAGCCTTTTTCTATTCAAAAACCAATCCAAATCCCAGAGCAAACACTCATTAAAAAAATTCCCTAAAAATGAAGACAAACACAAAACCCAAAATCCTTAAACCAATTTTTGACCCAGCGATCAAAGGAAGCACGAGAAGTACCTTCCATGGGTTGGTGATTGTTCTCAGGCAAATCCGCGTGCGGCACGAGCACCTCCTCGTCCTCTTGCTGCTGCACAAAACAAAAAACGCGTCACCCTAGTTCGGATCCACAACGCAAAGCCCTAAAAAAATCGAAACCCAGAACTGCACTAGAAATCGGAAAATTGCGCGAAACGCTCACTCGCTCAGATCAAAACGACAACAAAAGGGAAAAAAAAGTCAGTGGCACCACCACTCAACGGACGAAAATCAAATTCAATATCACGACTCGTCGTTTAGCGAAAAATCGCGCGAAGAGAAACACGTTGCGCGAGTAATTGTTATTGTTATTCTGATTGGAGGAATGAATGAATATATAAATAGGAGCGAAACGGTGCGTACAGAGACAGAGAGAGTGAGTGTGAAGGGTTAGGGAAGGAAGACGTACATCAATGGGAGCGGGCATCATCACGGTCATGGTGAATTGGAACCTGCGACTGCGAGGGTTATCGTTAGAGAGAGAGAGAGTTTGAGAGAACGAGATCAACAACACCAGAAAGAGCTGGTTCCAGAGAAAAGAGAAGGAAAGAGATATTTGCTCTTTATTTGGGGTTTGGGCAAAACCGGGATTTCACTTTGCTACTGTGGACCTAGTTCTTAGAATCTTGTGATCATAGAAATTTACTCACACTTTCGGGTTATGCCTTCAACATTCATTTTTTATTACACAGCTTATATATTATAAATTTTATAATTAACTCTTAGTTTTATAATTTATAATTTTTTTATATATTATGACTTTTTAATTTACTTATTTATTAAATTATTATTTTAATTAATAAAAATATATTAATAATATATACACACAATAATTGACCATATTAAAATAAAATAAAATGTTAAATCAATATCAATAAGTTAATATATTATATAAAATACCGTTATTAACTGTCAACCCATATGACACATTGATTTGATTAGGACCAACTAAAAATCAAAATAAAATAAATATATTAATCAAATCAAAATCATAATTAAGACTATAAAAATTGAAAAAATTATGACTATGATACAATTTTGCACCAATTGGATTTTGAAATTTATCTTACATGTAATGTAGTACAAATACAAAATGTTTAGTCTCATCCATTCATTCTCTCTTTCTTCCTTAGTCTCATTCGTTCAATTGTTGGATTTTCACTACACATGTTTCTTTATATCAAGTCAAATGTTATAAATGACATCAGTGTTCCTCTAAACTTTAAATATATTGTTTATTTTTCCACTAAAGTAGCTTTTTTTCTTAACATCTAACCTTATAAAATTTCTTTTTGTTCTCTAGGAAGGTTAGTTTCAAAAGTTGTGGAGTTATGAAAAGAATGAATATGATCTCGCAACAATGACTTCAATTGACAATAAAGTCATTTACTTGTCTATACTAACAAATTGGTGTTATATCATGTTCAATGTTACCAATTTTACAAGTTTTATCATGTAGATTCATGTCTATGTAACATCCCTAATTTTCTATTAAGGATGTACTTATTATTTTTCAAATTCACGAAATAAATTAATATTTTATTATTAAAAACAACCTTCTAAAATGGGTACATTTTTTTAAAATACATTAAAATACCAAAAGCCGATTTCCTTTCTAGTTAGAACTCATTTAAAATCGTTCATAATTTAAATTCCATTTGTAATAAAAATAGTTCATCTAGCAAAAGATTATGACACCATCAAAACCTTAGAACATAAATTATATTTCATTTACACATGAACAAATTCATTAACCTTGTGTTTGGATGAGGGATTTCCAAATTCTAAAGAATTTGAAATGCCAGATATTTGAATTGCTCTTATTTAAATTTATTTCATTTTGTAAATGATTTGTTTAGATAAACCAAATCAAATTTCTGAAATTTCAAATTCTTAGTTTTGATGGGATAATTCAATACCTCCATATGCAAAATTTTATTTTCAAATTCATATTTAAATATTGGAATGTCAATATTAAATTTTTTTTGAAAATAATAATCAGTTATTTTAAAAATATTTAATAATTAAAAATAATGTTAAATGTTTAACAATTCAAAAATAATTTTAATGTTTGAAAATATTTTATAATTCAAAAATGTTTTTAATATTATTGAATTTTATTTAATTTACTTTTATTAAGTCTTTAAAAGAAATTGGAATTTTTCGAAGAATATGAAGATAAGTACAAATTTCTTTTCTTAAATTTTGACTGCAAAATTCCTCTTAAGTTAAGAGGAAAATTTTATAGAATAACAGTAAGACCTACAATGATATATGGAGTTGAATGTTGGCCAGCACATAGGTAACATGAGCATAAAATAAGGGTAGCAGAAATGAGGATGTTAAGGTGGATGTGTAACGCCTTGAAATTTCGATAATTGAAAATATATGTTTGATGTATTTCTTGTATTATTGATTAGTTTAGATTAATTGAATTGTTGTGTAAATTATCATTCTGCAACTATTTGGCGTGGATGTTAGGTTAGGTCAAGTTTGATTGATTTGTGTTGAAAATGAGTGATTCCGAGTTTAACCCAAAACCTGTTTTGATAAAATCACAATTATGAATTGGTTAATCGTTGGATCGCCTTCAACATTTAAAGGTAGGCTCTAACCCACATATCTAAATTGTGGTTGTTGGGATTGGCGAAATAACATCTGAAGCGTGAGATATTAATTTTTCACAGAAGTAGTGAAATTTCAAAAATTAGGTCAGCTCGCCCAAGCGAGCCAAAATTCGCCTGGGCGAGTAAAGTCAGTTATAAATCCGTACCAGCATCGTAAAAGCACGAAAAAACCATATTCTTTTTACCCAAACAGCCACCCAACCCCCTCTACCTCCTCCTCCACCACCCACAGCCATCAGTGGCCGCCACGAGTCACTATTTTTTGCCTTTGAACCACCGCACGAAGAGGAACACTTTAATCAAAGCGGAATCTTCAAAACTCAACTCGAGGATTCAGTAGAGAATAGAGCCTTCAATCTTCTCTTCACGGTTTCTTTGAGGTAATCGTATTTTCTATGCCTTCTCCTAGCTATCTGAAGCCTCTCTTGGTATCTCTTGTGATTTGGGTACCGTTATTAGATGTTTTTACAATTCTGTTGAAAAACCTTTGAAAATGAGACGTTGTAAAAGTTTCCCTTTTATGATATTGATGTCATTTTTGTGACTTTCGTTGAGCCTCGGTCACATTGGTGTGATCGGAATTCCAAAATGATGTCCTTTAGATGTGGACTTCCAAAACACCATTTTAGCCCCTTTTAAATTTGAGTGAGTATTTGACCCTGAATGTTAATATTAACTTTGTCTTTCAAATGTATATTAAATTATTTTCGATTTGGTATACAAAGCGTTGCGTTTGGGCCAAAGCACGTGAACTTGAGAGAGCTCAAAACAACGCTACTAGGAGCTAACAGGGGAGAAAGATAGGTAAGGGGAGTTTATTGTTTGATTACAGTTTTTGATACCATAGTTGGTGATGACTACCAAGACATGAATGCTTGGCTCGGATCATTTCCGGATTGTAATCTTCAAGACTCCATGAATTAGGGTTTGAAATTCAAATAGAAAAATGGAGAAGATTAAGGAATGATTTAGAATGACGCCACGATCCCCAATCGGAACGATAAGTCGGAGGAGGATTCGCCACAAAGGAAAGCTTCCTTGATAAGAATCAATTTGGTCTCAATCAAGAACCAACAAGAGGCTAAGCTCTCAATTTAAGCAAAAGCTCAATTTCATTAATCAGAAGTTAACCAACAATAGCAAAGTCTGAGTATTTATAGGGCTAGACCTCTAATAAACCCCTAAAAATGTAGGTTTAGGCCTATTTACGGAAATATCAAAGCCCATTACATGAAAACAACAAAAGGAAAGCTGCAGTACCATTTTAAATGAAAATAATCGATTAAAACGAAGCGTAATCGATTAAAATAGAGCATTTCAGCACTGTGTAATCGATTACAGCAACGTCGTAATCGATTACAACCGATTACAGCAACGTCGTAATCGATTACAACAGACAAAAAAACTTGGTAATCGATTACAGATACATCGTAATCGATTAAAACAGACAGACAACTAGCTTGTGTAATCGATTACAACGTTTCTGTAATCGATTATTACAGACAACACTTGCTTTTTACAACAAAATAAGACTTTTGATGTGGTCTTGAAGGGCTTGGATTCTAGCTCTTGTCATGGGTCCTTCAAAGCTCATCAAAGGAAGTGCTTCAAGCTCTCCTTCTAGACCTTTGGCTTGTAATGGACCTCCATCATCATGATCCTTAGATAGTCCTTTATCAGTTGGGGTCAGGGAACCCAATTATGGAGATATATGCATGTCCCTGTTGGGTGCTAGTTTTCAAGAAATACTATGTTTTAAACTAATGGGGTGCGATATATTTATTATTGACGTATGTCTGTTCCTATTGTGTGTTCGTTTTCAAGAAAAATTGTGTTTTTAACTAATGAGATGCGATGAATTTGTTATTGATGGATAAAACTGTGACTGATGTTGTTGTAATGATTGGATTTTTGGGAAAAGTCTTAATTACAGAGGAAACTCTGCCCAAAATTTTATAATATATTCTCCTATTTAATTCTTTATTAAATTTTTAAATGGGCATAAGAGTTTGTTTTTTATATTATAGTTCTCTTCTTTAATTTAGAATTTTCCTAAATTACCAGCCTTGTGGTAATATGGATTGTGAATGAATGAGGTTTGTGATGTTGATGAAGAATTGAAATGAAATTATGTTGATAATTATATTAATATGAGATGATATTGATGTTTATGATGATGATGTTGAAATGAAATGAAATGATGTTGATGTTGTTGATGATATTGAAATGAAATGATGTTGATGTTGTTGATGATATTGAAATGAAATGATGTTTATTATTTTGATGATATTGAAATGAAATGATATTGATGTTGTCAATGATATTGAGATGAGATGACGTTGATTTTGATGATGACATTGATAAGAGATAACGTTGATGATTACAATGTCATTGTATGTTGTGTATACACATGGGGGTGCATGACTTGATATCCCTGCAGGGAAGAGTTTACGAATTTTAATCATTCCTGGAGAGGAAAAAGGATTGTTTAGAATTCCGATCTCTATCCACGAACAGTGCATTGATGAGTCCATGTTTGTATGTTGTGTATGTACATGGGGGTAAATGACTTATTGGATATCCTTGCGAGGAAGGGTTTACAAATTTTAAGCATCCCTAAAGAGGAAAAATGTTTGTTTAGAATTCTGGTCCTTATCCACGGCCAATGCATTGATGGTGCCCATGTTTCATACTTCATAATTGCATGGATGAAAATAGAATTAAGGCAGTGTGTACATGTGATATTTATGGGATAAAAACGCTGGTATTAAGGGGCATGTCACTCGGTTTGGAATTCCCTTGAGACTCTAGTTGATCACCATGGGGGGAGGGAATGGCCAATACACGATAGGGTAACCCCGATAAACTACTGAATCATTTTCCTAAGAAAGACTATTTCCATGAGGATGGTACCACATTGCATTCTGAGAGTTGAGTCAGGTGCATGCATCACTATGAGCATAATTGATTTGAAAATTATGGAAAAAGTTGATGACTAGTTTGTTGAGTGTCTGTTGAATTGATTGATTATTGAAAATGATTGTGGTTATAATTATTGTTTTCTTGCTAATCATTATTATATGGTACTTGTTGATCTTGTATGATAAACTCACCTTGCAATTTTTGTACCGTGTGGTTGGTACCTGTGATGATCGCAAACCTTCGTTTGTGGGAGCAGATGAGCAGCAGTAGGTGACCTTGGAAGGAGATCCTTTTTGTTGGAGTTTCCAAGCCGACGTGATAACGTTTGAATTTATTTTGGAAAGAGAGTTGTGTTGTATTATTAACTCTTTCTTAGTTGGTTCCTTAAATATTTTTTTGGTTGTGCATATAAATTTCATACTTAAATACATGTAAAAACTAAACTAAGTTCTAACATGTAAATGACATATGTGGTTCAGTTTATAGATAGTTGTATATTTATTTATTTATTTATTTATGTATTTGTGCAATGTCTGGTGAGTGTAGTATCAGGAAAAATTTACTATCATTTTTATAATCAAATTAATGGAGTTTTCATTAAAAGTTGAGATTACACGTTTAGAGTAGTGATATCATAGCGACGAGGCGGGCCGTTACAGAATGTGTGGTTATACAAAAATGAATAAGATAAGAAACGAACATATTCGAGGAAAGGTAGCAGTAGTACCGGTGAGTGAAAAGATGAGGAAACAAAGATTGAGGTGGTTTGGGCACGTAATGAGATGGTCATTTAATGTTCCCGTAAGAACAAAAGTTTGTTACCAAGAGCTCGACACAAAGAGAGGTAGAGATAGACTGAAACTTACCTGGGGAAAGGTAGTTAAACATGACTTAATGGAGTGGGATATAGATCGGTGAACAGTGTGTCTTAGGATGAAATGGAGAAAATGTAATATCTGGAATTTTAACCATGTGTTTAAGCCTAGGTTAAGCTTGGATTAAGCTTTGGAATTAGTAATTAAGTTTATGGATTAGAGTTCTTGAGGAAGAGGCTTAAAATGCAAGTTTTGGGTTTTCTGGCATATGGCGCGACCCACTTGGAATGTCACGCGAGTCGCGTGATATGGTCGAGAGGGTGGCGCGAG
>PYAF01000799.1:204740-216823 GCA_007407185.1 Glycine tomentella
AGGGCCATGGTAACGGTGTCCTGTGATGTGAACCGTTCAAGCCCTGAGAAACCCAGGGGACCTAGGTCTTTAGAGCTTTTGAGCTCACTGTTGTTGGCTTGTGTTGAGTCTAGGATGACTCTGAGGCCATTGATGGATCTGAGATAGACCACTGAGGGTCTATGGAAAGGCTTGTAGAGTATAAGCCTGATGAACCTTAGGTAGATGACCTGGGTGATAGAAGGGACTGAGGTTTCCTTCTCTAAGGCAGCGGGTGTCTGCTTGATGAGCTTATGCATGATTATATGCTTGAATGGTCTGTGATGTGTGCTTGTATGCCTTGGTAGGGCTTGACACCGTGGATGTCAGAGAAGCAGACCATCAGTGGAGGCTAGAGCTGTGAGGCACGGCTAGCCAGGTAAGCTCATTGTTCTGGGATTTCCCCTTATGCTGGTTTGCCACCCGAATGGGTGATATATGTATATATATATATGTGTGCATGTATTCTGAGCCTGAGAGGCTGATGAACGGAGCTTTGAGTGAATCTCAGACCGTTCTAGATATTTGGAATATGTGATGGCCTAGTGTGTGCTGGGCTGTAATGATGAACCCTAGGATAGACACTGATACAGTGTGAGGGTTATGAGACACCTGATATGGTAGGTGTGAGGCCGTGGGCCTTTGAGAGAATGCAGATCATGAGATGGTTTGTGATGGAACCTAGAGGATACTGGATGAGTATCAGGCTAGTTGAGGTTCCCTAGCCAGAGGAAGAGTTTGAGGACTCCCTGGAATAGCTGAGATTCCTTGGGAGGTGCCACTGCTCTCCACTAAAGTCCTAAGGATGGATTGCCCTGCATGGAGGTTCCTCCTTAGGCAGTGATGTTGGAAGTCCTGAGTGGTTGTCTTAGGCATGTGATTGGAAAGTCCTGGAGGTGATTGCCCTGTAAAGGAGGTTCATTCCCAGGTAAGCGATTATGGAAGTCCTGGAGGGTTATTCCCAGGCCAGTATTTGTGAAGTCCTGAGTTGAGGAGCTCCTCAGGCAAAGTATGTGAAGTCCTGAATGGTGGATTCATGCAATGTTTGTATGGTTCAGAGGCGGTGTCTCTCTTGTGTTGAGAAGTGTCCAGGGGATGACACTTATGATAGGTACCTCGGTGAAATATCTGTGAGACAGGCTATGAGAGCCAGGATGAGATGCTGATGCCATGGTGATGGCTTTGAGCTCTGAGAGATGGCTGTGAGAGCCATGACGAGGTTGAATACCTCTGATGCTGAGAGCATCCAGTTATGGACCCAGATGGCTGGGATGGGTGAAAGCTAGGATGATATCCTAGACTTTATATGTGTGAGCTAGGATGATTTCCTCAGCTCTGTTTATATGTTTTGTTCATGCTGGTGGTGACCCAGGGTTAGGGAGGATTTCCAGAACCCTGAGTTTACTGAGACGTTTGTCTCACCCTGTGTGGGGTTTGTGGTTTTCAGGTGCTTCTTGAGGAGAGGAGCGACCTCAGGGCAGGAGGCCCTAGTGTACCTGATGGGCCGGATAGGAGGCTGCAGTAGGAGACCAGAGCAGAGCTTCAAGAGTTGAAGCTGGTTTCAGATCTCTGTGTAGTTGTAGGGTATGTGTATACCCATTTTCTGTACATATTATGATGTATGACCCAGCTGTGGTCTTGTTTTGAGCCTGTATATGTACAGTTGATGTTGTTGTATAAAATATGTTTCCTCCTGACTTTCTTTGTGTGATTTTTATGTATCTGCCTATATAGTTGTTTATGTTTTAGCTAGATCAGTAGGGGCTTGTTTTATGTTCTTTGTTATGTGGTTTTTATAATCCATGCATAATGTAATCAAGAAAAACGATTCTATCTCTTCTGCACCGCATATATTTAGCGCTGATAGCATGATATGAGTATCATGGATGATAACATACCGGAGACGTCCGGGGTGTTACACTGACCCCCAACTATGGTACCAAAGCTATAACTAAATAATAAACTTCCCTTACCTAACTAGGAGTTCTCCCTGTTACAGCCTAACGGTGTTGTTTCACGATCCTTCGAATACGCGTGCTTGTCCGAACCCAAAGCTCTATGTACCAAATCGAAAACAATTTAGTATAGATTTCAAAGACATCATTTTGAAATTCCAACCACACCAATGTGATGGAGGTTTAACAAGGATCACATAAATGACATCAATTTCATAGAAAGGAGACTTTTACAACATCTCATTTTCAAAGGATTTTCAAAGGAAGTGTAAAACTCCCAACAACAGTACCCAAAACACAAGAGACATTAAGAGAAGCTTAAACTATCTAGGAAAAGACAAAGGAAACCAAGATTACCTCAAGGAAACCAAGAAAGAAGGATTTGGAGCTCTGTTCTCTACCAAAACTTTGAGTTGAGTTTCAAAGATTCCTCTCTGATTAAGAGGTCTTTCTCCATGTCATGGTCTCATGGCAAGCAATGGCGACCCGCAGTGGCTGATGGTGGTCGTGGGTGGTGGAAGGGAGGTTCTAGGGATTTTTGGGTGAGTTTTACAGAGAGAAAACGAAGAAAACTCGTTGCTGCGTGTTGCTGAACATATTTATAACCCGAGTGTCTCGCTCAGCGCACCCTTCCTTGCTTAGTGCAATTTCCTCTCTGCCTGGAAATATCTGGGAATTGCGCTCAGCGAGACTTGTCTCGCTAAGCTCGATAGCATGCCTCACCCAGCGCGCTAGTCACGCTTAACGTGACATTAAAACCTGTCACTTTAAAGATCCCAAAGGTCAAAATGTGCAGGGATGGGTTGTGAGGCTACTGCAAAAATTTGAGGACGATCCAATGCTTAACGAACCAAGAGTTATAGTTTTACCGAAGTAGGTCATGTTTCAAACTATCCCTTACACACTCACAATCATAAATCAAACAATTGTACAAGGTAATTCACACAACAAATCAACTAATCCAAACTTATCAAACAATCAAACAACACAATAATTACATCAAATATCTATTTTCAGTTATCGAAATTTTAGGATGTTACATATTTTATTGGCGTCATTGCTCCATCTTTGTCACTCGTACAAGGTCCTGCATCACTTTCTGAAAAAATAAGATTGTATGGGTGAGTCTTCTACTTTCCCATCACACTAAAAGCAAAAGGACCAAAGTCCACAATCACAAACACATTGCACAATTCACACATCCCTTATTAATGACAAGGCTTTTAGCCTAATTAGAGAGATTTAGACAAATTAATGGAAGTTCAAAACATTAATATGTCTAGATGTGAGAAACTAGTAGTTCAAATAATCAAGGAGGAGGAGAATTAATTTCTCATTCACTTTAATTATTTTTAGTCAAGACTAATAGAAGAGATTAATAAATGAGCCTATGACTCTTAAATAATTTAGAAGTGAAAATTAATTAGGGACTAATTGAGAGTTTAAGTCAATAAGTGTAGTTAGTTTGAAAAAGAAAAAGAGAGGGAAAATCTAGGGACCCACATGTGGCCCCCCTCAAAAACCTAGGGTTCCCTTTATAAAAGGGAAAGAGAGCTCAACCCCCATTTTATGTTGTAGCTGTCAGCCATAAGGGAGAGAGAGGGGAAATGTTTTCTTTCTTCTTCTATCTTCCTCCATTGTTGAGGAGCTCAAGGTTCTTGAAGGTTTAGGTGAGTTTGTTAGCCTCTTCTAATGTTCATCTCCATTTTCTTATCTTCTCTACTCCCTAGAACCTCACATCTCCATTTGCTCCATTTTTTAATAACAAAGCTCTAGGATAGGCTCATGGATCTCTTGCTACCCACACTCATCTCTTTTCTTCTTTGGGTCAACAAAGAGGTAGGGGAGGAGTATTCAATCTCTTAGTGATAGTGGGCTATCCAAAGATCATGAATACCTAGAAGCACTCCATGAATTGAAGGATCCAACGACAAGGTCCAAACTCGAGCTTCTACAAGAAGAGATGACCAAGAGAATTATGGCTAGACTATTTATCAAGGACAAGGATGGAGGAAGACGAAACGAGCTGAATTGGAGTACAATGAAGATTGTTGGAGATCTTGCTTAGCCCGAATGTCGTGCTTAGCGCAACACCTTGGTCTGCTTTAGCGCGCATGTCGCTCTTAGCACAATTCCTTGAGAGAGAGTTTTTAGGCTTAGAGCGCGTGGCTCACTTAGTGCAACGCCTTGGCCCGCTTAGCGCGCATGTCGTGCTTAGCGCAATTCCTTGGCGGAGAGTTTTTTTAGGCTTTACTAGATGGCGCGCGTAGCGCGCAATGTCTACGAGGATTTTCATAATTTTGTTCATTTTTGTAATAGGCTTGAATGTTACCAAAAATAGGCCTAAAATGTACATTTTTAGGTGATTATTAGAGGCTTAGCTCTATAAGTACTCAGATATTGCTATTTTTGGACAACGTTTGATTAATGAAATTAAGTATTTGCTTAAATTGAGAGCTTAGCCTCTTCTTGGTTCTTGACTGAACCCAAATCGATTCTTATCAACGAAGCTTTCCTTTGTGGCAAATCCTGCTCTGACTTATCGCTCTGTTATGGATCATGACGTCCTTCATTATCATTTCATAATCTTCACCATTTTCTATTTTAAGTTTTCAAACAACTATCCATGGAGTCTTGAAATTTGCATCCGAAAAATGATCCAATCCAAGCGTTCATGCCTTGGTTGTCATCATGTGGTAATCAGAGCTTGAATCTGGAGAGCAATTCAAAAAGATTTCTATCAATTTAGGTACAATTTTCATTTTGTATTTTTTTCGAGAAAATGAAAAATGAAGTTTCCTTGATTCTTGCTTGTTTGTGTTTAATTGTGTGTTTCTAGTGTGTTTTTTGAGTTTATCAAAAGCCTTCAATTTTCCTATCTTTTTGTTGAATTCAGAGTTGTTTTGAACATGAGTTGTTCTTCATGTTCTTCATGAAACTCATAACACTGCTGGAAAATTTCTGTGTTTGATCCATAACAATACTTCTAGAGAGCATTGGGGTATTTGTGCAAATATCAAAAGTTTCTGGTCCTAAAAGAGAAAATACGAAGGACCAAAGGGAAAATATTAAAAAATATTTTAGGGTAAAAACAAAAATATAAAAAAAAATATCAGGACCCAAGTATAAAAAAAACTTGATAGTCAAAATTTTATCAACCCTTTCTCTTAGTGTGTACTTATTGTTGCTTTCTAGTAAATTACAGTAGTTTATACTTAGCCAATTTTTTTTTTTACACAACATTAGAGGAGAAACATCTTGCATTTTTATATCTCCATAATTGTCTTTCTTTGGCATTCCTTTTAACTTGTTCTTTTCTTGTTGAGCTTTTATTGCTTGTCTTCTAAACTTCCAAGGTTTTGTCTTAGAGTTTTTCTTTCTTCATTGACCTCTTAAGTTGAGTTTGGATTTGTTTCATCTTTCACTTTGGTTACTCCTTGAATTGAAATCTTTGGTTGATTTCAAGGGCTAAAGAATAGTTAGTGAGGGAAAAAGACAAGAGTGAACCTTATGGAAAAAGTCTTACAAGTGTGAACACGAGTGTTGATGAGTGTAAACACTTAGTGAGTGGTAAGGTGCAATATTGTTTTGTTTTACTTACCTTTTTTTTTCTTGTAGTAATGATGTCTGACAGTGATAGTGATCCACCTTCCCCTTGAACCGCTAAGCTAATGACTTCATTGGCTAAGCAAATGGATAAGTTGCAAAGAAATTTTGAAAGAAGGATGGGAGACAGATTTGATGAGATACAAAGAAACACTCAATAGTTGAGTGGGAGAATGGAAAACATGGAGAGAATGAGACATCATCGGTCACCTCATTCTTTTCAAGGGAGTGATGATGGCTATGAAGATGGTAGAAGACATAAACATAGAAGGAATATGGATGGAATGGATGATGTGAAGGACAAAATTCCCAAGTTCCTAGGTACTTATGACCCGGAGGCTTACCTTGATTAGGAGATGAAAGCAGACCAAATTTTTTACTGTAACAATTTTAGTGAAGAAAAGAAAATGAAGTTGGCTAGCTTAAAATTTGAGAGATATGCCATGGTGTGGTGGACTCAAGTGCAAATGGATAGAGAAAGATTGAGAAGACAAAGACCTGATACTTGGGAGATAATAAAGATAATCATGAGGGAGAGATTTATCCCATCTCAACATATAAGGGATATGCATAACAAGTTACAAAGGCTCTATCAAGGAAGTATGAGTGTTGATGATTATTACAAGGAGATGGAGATTTCTTTGGTAAGAGCAAACATTGACGAGACTAATGAGGCTACCATGGCTAGATTTTTAATGGTTTGAATCGGGACATTCAAGATGTTGTAGACCTCCAAAGCTACAATTCCTTGGCTGAACTTATACATAGGTCGTGAAAGTAGAGCAACAATTAAAGAGAAAGCAAGCCAACAAGAAGTCTTGATATGGTTATTCATCTTGGAAGGATAAGAACACTTCCAAGAACGAGGGTTCTTCTTCACAACATATTGAAAGGAAGTCTTCAAGAGGTAATCCTACTTCTCCTACTCATTCCCCTTCCAATAAATCTAGTTCCATTAAATGCTTTAAGTGTTTGGGTAAGGGTCATATTGCATCCCAATGTCCTAACAAAAGGACCATGATTGTGTTGGAGAATGGAGAGGTGGATAATGAGTCATCTAAGAGTTCTCATAGTTCCTTTAGTGAAGGGGAGAATGATGGTTTTCTTCAATCGGAAGAGGGAGATCTTTTGATGGTAAGAAGACTCATGGGAAGTTTGTGCAAAGATCAAGATGATACACAAAGGGAAAATATTTTTCATTCTAGATGCTTGGTGAATTGAAAGGTTTATTCTCTAATCATTGATGGAGGAAGTTGCACCAATGTTGCAAGCACTAGATTAGTGGAGATGCTTGGTTTAAAACTTGCCCCCACCCTAAACCTTATAAGTTAATGGTTGAGTGACAATGGTGAGTTGGTTGTGGATAAGCAAGTATTACTTACACTCTCCATTGGAAAGTATGTTGATGAAATGCTTTGTGATATGGTTCCCATGGAAGTTGGCCATGTGTTGCTTGGAAGACCTTGACAATATAATAGAGATATTGTCCACAATGGGGTCACCAATCGCTATTCTTTCCTTCTTAAAGGTAAAAAGGTAGTTCTCTTGTAACGACCTGCCTCGTCACTATGATATCACTACTCTAAACGTGTAATTTCAATTTTAAATGGAAACTCCATTAATTTGATTGTAAAAATGAGTAAATATTTTTGTGATAATACATTCATAAAAAACGCAGATATACGTAAAAAAATACACACACACACACACACACACACATATATATAAATATAAATATGTTAAACAAATACATGTCATTTACATGTCAGAACATAATCAAGTTTTTTACATGTATCTAAGCCTAGAATTTACATGCCCAACCAAAAAGAATTATGGAATTAACTAAGAAAGAGTTGAAAACAAAACACAACTCTCTCCCAAAATAAATTCTAGCATTATCACGTTGGCTTGACAGCTCTAATAAAAGAATCTCTCTCCAATATCACCTACTGCTGCTCATCGGCTCCCAAGAACGGAGGTTTGTGATCATCATAGATACCAACCACACAGTACAAAATTGCAAGGTGAGTTTATTATACAAGATCAACAAGTACCAGACAACAATGATTAGTAAGAAAACAATAATGATAACTACAATCATTCGCAGTAATTAATCATTTCAACACACACTCAACAAAACTAGTCATCAACATTTTTCCACAATTTATATCAATTATGCTCAGAATTATGCATACACTAACTCAACTCTCAGAATGCAATGTGGTATCATTCCTCAGAAAATAGCCTAAGCGTGCCCTAATAACACTCTCACTTAGGAAAATGATGTTGTAGCTCATCGAGGTCACCCTGTCGTGTACAGGTCACTCCCCCATGGTGATCAGCCAAAGTCATAAGGGAGTTCCAAACAGAGTGATATGACCCGAGTACCCCCAGTACTTACTGCCACCATTCCATTTCCATGCAATTATGAAGTATGAAACATGGACACCATCAATGCACTAACCATGGATAGAGATCAGAATTCTAAGCAATCCCTTTTCCTCTCTAGGGATGCTTAAAATTCGTGAACTCTTCCTCACAAGGATATCCAATAAGTCATGCACCCCCATGTATATACACATCATACAAACATGGGCACCATCAATGCACTGACCGTGGATAGAGATCGGAATCTTAAACAATCCCTTTTCCTCTTTAGGGAAGCTTAAAATTTATAAACTCTTCCCCATTGGGATATCTAGTCATGCACCCCCCATGTGTATACATAGCATACAATGACATTGTCAACATCAACATTATCTTTCATCAATGTCATCATCAACATCAACATCATCTCATCTCAATGTCATCAACAACATCAACATCATTTCATTTCAATATCATAAACATTAATATCATCTCATTTCAATATTATTAACATCATAAGCAATCGCATTCCACATATATACATATAACACATGCCTGAGATTCACATTCTCCAGGTCTTCAGATAACACAAATCTCATGCATTCACAATCCATGATACCACGAGACTGATATCTTAGGAAAAATTCTAAATTAAAGAGGAGGACTACAATATAGAAAACAAACTCTTATGCCCATTTAAAAACTTAAAGAATTAAATAAGAGCACATATTATAAAATTTTGGGAAGAGTCTCATTTGTAATTAAGAATTTTCCCAAAATCCAACCATTATAATAACATCGTTCATAATCGATCTCCTTAGTTAAAAAAACATAGTATTTTCTTGAAAACGAGCACACAACAGGGACAAACATACGTCAATAATAAATATATCACATCCCATTAGTTAAAAACATAGGTTTTCTTGAAAACCTTTACTCAATAGGGACATGCATACATCTCCATAATTGGGTTTCTTGACTCCCAATTATGGTATCAAAAGTTGCAACCAAACAATAAACTCCCTTTACCTATCTATAAATTCTCCCGTTAGCTCCTCATGACGTTGTTTTTAGATCTCTCAAGTTCCCGTGATAATCTACAACTCATTAAATTCTCATCTTTTAGTATGTTAAACTAGACCTCATAAGCTTTCTAACAAGGTATCATCATTTGGAGTTCTAAAACTCTAGATATAATATTTTAAAAACAAAACTCTAAATCTGCCAGCAAGCTCAAAATGGAACACTAACATCTGTCAGTGTCTTCGTGACTGCATGCAGTACACAATCTAGATTTGGATGAATTTTTGATATGTTAGAGTTAACATATAGATCATTAATTTCATATATCATAAGCCTAATTTGAGTAAGAAATGAGATAGATATAAATTTTTAAAAATAGGTGGCGGTAGCTATTTGGGTGTGAACAGTTTCAGACAGCTTGGGTCCAAATAAATTTTGGACATGATTCACTACTCAGTTTGGTCCCGTATTTTAGGAAAAAATAGAGGACATCCTAAGCTTTAAAATGAGTGATCAAACACCTCATTTGGTTAAATACAGATGGAGATATAAAATTCTAAAAATAGTATAAAATTCAGCTCAAAGTCATTCAAGTTTCAACACTTATACTTACCAAAATATTTGGCTGGAATGCTTCAAGAGCTTAAGAAGTAGAATTGCTATCTTCTAATAAAATATTTTAGATGAGTAAATAATAGGTAGATTTGGTGAAGGGTTGCAGTTTGAGTGAGAAGAAGAGAAGAGAAAATGAAAGCAAAAGTGAAAAGAGAAAAAGAAGAGAGAAAGTGAACGTGAGGTTTAGAGGGAGCTAGCATACGTGCAAATTTTTTTATTTCCAATGGATTATTTATATGATAGAATCTAGTTAGGATGAAACCTAGTTAGACCTTAGTTTAGTTCTAATTCAACTAAGTCATCATGCCATGAAGATATTTTAATTCATGCATTAAATGCATGCTTACTAAGCAAAAGCAAAGATTCGTACCTCATTAAATGGTTAAGGTGCACATAGAAAGCTTCTTAAGGAGGTTGATTTGGTTTCTTTTCTTCACATAATACGTTAGCTTCACCAATTGTCTCACGTACACACACACATGCTACTTTTTCTCCAAGACTAGATCTACACCTTTCATTTGTTTGGCACTTGTCTCCTTGTCTTCTTCTAATCAAAAAACAAATATTCCTTCATTAATTTCTAAGGTGCACGTGGACAACTTCCTTAAGAGGTTTGTTATTTTTGTTTTATTCATATAAGGCATGGTTGTCACCATTTGTCTTATACAATTCACGTATACACATTCACACACAAGGCTACACTTCCATTTTCTAATGGTTTGGCTTAAAAAATCTCACATACACAAGCACATGTGGCTGCACCTAGTTTTAGTGTTTATACCACTTGTACTTCATGTGCTTTCCAATTAATACGATAGCATACATCTAAAAGCTTAAGCCTATATCCCATATTCCACATGGCTAGATCTCTTTATGTTACTGAAATTTGGTTTCTTATCTTAAGTTAAATAATCATAACTAAATACATGTTAAACACTTGCAACTTGAATTTATTAAAATTATTATATCTTTCTTATAACCCCAACTAACATCACATATCCACAATTATTCATCTTATACCAACACTATATACTTAAAATTGAAATTCTAGTGGCATTTTTGTAAATTTTCACCTCAAGGGTATTTTGGTAATTTGTCACTCATTCAAGGGGTTTTATTGTAATTTTCAATTCAAAATATCTAACAAAATATCTACTTCAAGGGTAAAATGTAATTCTTACATTAGGGAAATGGTAATATGGTCATCCTCCTAGTATTTTTGTAATTTCTTTTTATATTTCCAATTAACATTTTACACAAATAATTCAAACATAGATCAAGCAAACTTCACATAACCTAACATCCATACCAAGTAGTTGAAAAAGGATAATTCACACAACATTTTAACTAATCCAAATTAATAAAGTAATTAAATAATACAAGAAATACATCAACCATATATTTTCAATTATCCAAATTTCAAGGTGTTACATCTCTCACCTTTGTCACCAGGTGAGGACTGTGAGGATCAAATAAAAATGAGATTGAAAAGAGAAAAAGAAAAGAAAATCAAAGAAAAAAAAGAGTCCTTTGAGAGAGAAAAGCCAAAAAGAAAAGGAGGGCAAAAAGAGTGAAAAAAGAGAACGAAAGAAAAGAGACAAAAAGAGTGAAAAAAATAGTAACAAAAGAAAGTTTATTCCTCACACCTAAGAGGTCAAAAGAGTAATGCTAGCTAGACAATAAATGTATTTACTCTTTCCAAATTACATGTGTTTGTCTTCTAGTGCCCTTGAGTTTCCTCAAGGTTTTGATACACTTTTAAAGGAGTTTGATGATGTCTTTCCAAACGAAATACCCCATGGCTTGCTTTCTTTAAGAGGAATTGAGCATCAAATTGATCTTGTTCTTAGAGCTTCACTTCCTAATAGGGCTGCTTATAGGAGTAATTTGGAAGAGACCAAGGAGATTCAAAAGCAAGTTGAAGGGTTGATGCAAAAAGGATTGGTGAAAGAAAGCTTGAGCCCATGTGCAATGCCGACCATCCTAGTCCCTAAGAAAGATGACAAATGAAGGATGTGCACGGATTGTAGACCTATCAACAACGTCATCGTGAGGTATAGATGTTGTGTTCTCGGCAAGTGCACCGGTCGCTCAAGTAATAAAGTGATAAGAGAGTTATCGTCCCACGGGGATTGTTTGACCAATTAAATTATAAATTAAATCAATAAGTTGGACAACAAATAAAATGAATAAGATTGTTGTTGTGTGTGTGTGTAGAATAAGCTAGATTAAAAACTAAATATAAACATGAATGTATGGACAACTATGAAGGATTCTAATGATTTAAGTGGTTAAGTAGTTAGGGCAATCCACACCAAATGCTCCCTACCCTTGTTCATGTATTGTCTACTACCTTCATCAAACCCAAGTTACCCAACATGCATCTTCAACAATAATAGCTAAGTCCTACTCCCGTAGTGTTCTTAACCCTTTAACCCACTCTAATACCCTAATCCCTTAGTGATATTGGTTAGGTCAAGCATTAAATGATGCATTAAA